>CAMXCT020002535.1:0-252500 GCA_947184155.2 Cladocopium goreaui
AGTTCCCATAGGCCATTGATTTTCCTGCAAAGATTAGGATATCTAACTGCAACCACTGCATGGTATGTCACAGGACTGACCCTGGAGCTGGACGGAAGCATTAACCCCCAGGCATGGATGTCGCTTACACCGGCGGTCTGGGAGTTTAAGACTGCTTGTATGTCACCAGCCATGGGCAGGAGGGTAGCAGCATGCTGCAAAATCCAGGCAAGGCGCACCAGAGACCGTGGAAAATTGAGAGCGGTACCCGCCAGCAGTTCCGAGTCTACGAATCGGGAGTGTCGTTGCATATTTGGCTGGGCTGCTTCAAAAACGGCTTTGAGGCCTGGGAGCACAGTGCTGGTTGCCCTGAGGTCTTCCTCATCCTGTGGCGAGAGGTGACTTGTCCATAGCTGACCTAATGTGGACTGGCCTCGTTTCAGGATTTGACTAAGAACCGTTAAGCCTTCATTAGCCGAACCATCTAGCAGTCGGATCATTGCATCGGCAAGGTTGGCTGGCATGTAGTAGTTGCGGTCGCTTCGCAGGCCATGCTTTTTGGCTAACAGTAGTTGTCGTGACCGTTTTGCGTTGCGAGCTGCCCGATCAATACCGCCAGGTGTCTGCTCAGAGTCTCCTGTCCACAGGACCAGGGGTTGCTGTTTCAGCAGGCTGATAACTGCAATTTCGCGGTCAGTGCCATACTGCTGGCCTTCATCAATGACCAGGAGGGAGAGCTCTTGCATAAAACCACTCATTGTGGACCATTGCATGGTAAGATCCTGGGCTACCGTTCCCCCAGTGGCTAATATTAACTGACACTTGTTCAGCATTTGCCTACTTTCTCTCGGGTGGATATCAAATTTCGTGTGCGAGTAACTGCTTTTGTTGCGCTCTTGGTCTCCCACCAGCCTACCTATGCGCCCAAACACCCCCGACGGGGGGTCGAGCCATAGGAGGAGGTCAGCAAAGGATCTCGTGCCGGAGTTCTCTTTACAAATGAACAGTATTTTGAGGCTGTCGGTATTGTCGATTTCAATCAAGGCCAGGATGAGGATTGCCATCGATTTCGACTTGCCTGCTCCGAACAGTCCTTGGATACACAGATCTAGCCGATTGGTGAGCAACGCCATTGTCACTGCGCAAAGTGTGCCTAAAACATGTCCGTCAATCTCAGCGGCAAAGGATAGTGCCGTGGAGCGGGTCCAGGGGTGACAGGCGTCCCTGTGGAGTAGTTGGTAGGGCGTCGTTCTTGACGACGCGGACAGACTACCGGTGGTGGTTCGATTCCCCGCTGGTCCGCAGGTAAGCCTCAAGTGTGGTGACTAGTCGAAAGACAATGGCGCCGGCCACAAAAAAAAAGGAGCGGGTCCAGGGGTGACGCTCGCCCTCTACGTGACATGGAATTAGCACTAGACGTAGCAACTGGCCGCACAAATGCAAGAAATGTGATCTTTTGTTGCCCTCCATTCCTTCCACTGCCGTTTGTACATTATAGATACCTAATCCCAGGTGGTATCTGCACGGGGAGGTTTGCGCAACAGCGGTAAGCTCTCGGGTAGGCTTAGTACATCCGAACATCCACATTGTATGTAGAAAGAAGGTCTTTGGGACCGGGCTTTTCTGTCCCTGGACGGTCGCATCAATGGGGTCCAGGTACTGGCCGGAGGCACTATACAGGTCTTGGAGGGCTTCCAGTTGTTCCTTTGCAAAAAACTCAATGGCCGGTCCTGAAAGGAAAGCAACTTCGATGAATTTAGGGTTGCACTGTCTGTATATGCGTGAGGCAGCCAGCTCATCCTTTTTTTTGGCTGCGCGCGGCGTGATGGCAAGGACCAAGCCAAAAAGGATTTGAAGGTCATCTCCATCATAAGCTAGTGCGTCCGCTGTACCCACCATGGCAATGAGCCTACCCGTGCCAATGGGGCTGACTTTGTGATGGTGCGCATCACTGGCCAGCAGGCTGAACACTTCAGTTTTGCCCAGGCTGGGGTGTCGGAACGCGAACGCATCCTGTCCGCCTTTAACTTTCCAGTGTCCAAACTCGCTGCCTTTGAAGAGGAATTCAAGGGCGATGGGTTGCGATGGTTGCCGGATAGGGCCTGCACTTTGCATTGTTAACCCTGTTTCATTATAGCCTTCATTTGGACTGAGCATGGGCAAATAGTAGTCTAACATGTAGACAGCCAGGGGCAATTGCAAGGTGCCAAGGAAATGTTGTACCATGGTGGTATAGTTGAGCAACTTGGTCCTTGAGGAGATGGTGACAGTTGCCAACGTGGCTAAGTATTGGGTTGCCTCTTGCTCAGTTTTGACTTTGACCTCTGAATTATGGGCAGCAATGTGTGTAACAAGTGCCTGTGTCGTGGTTTCAGGTAGCTCGCACATTTCACGCAGGAGTTTTCTGGCAGTTCTTGGGAGCTCAAAGCTGCACCATGAGATCAGACGGAGGGGAGCCTGTGAGTACACTTCGAAGGGGAGCACTCCAGGGGTACCTTCTAACTGCTCCATATCTGGTCGTCCTTCTGGGATTTTTTTTTCCTCCGATTTGGCCGATCGCACTAGGCACGGTCCTTACAATTGCGTAAGCGGTGAGAAGCAGTAAAGTATAGGACACGTGTGGTCCAAAAACTCAGGCAAATCAAAACAAGAAACGCAACCAAAAACGACCCGCAAATCCCCCAGCCAGATTTGCGTTTCGCCACAAAGCAAAACAGCGAAGCAACAAAGAACGGGGCAGGGCCCAACAAAAAACCAAACCAAAACATGAGATTTGCCTTGGATACAGTGACCTAAGCCACTGTATCATCCTCAAAAACATGCAAACTAATTAATTGCGGCAGTGCATAGAGTATAGTACACGATCGTCCAGACTGTCTTACCTGAGAAGAGAGAAACGAATCCAATTTGCAGGCAGACTGATGTGTAACACGACAAAGGCCGCCTGTATGGACTTCTTGTCAATAGCAACTTCGCATCGCTGCTGTCCACTCTGTATCGTTCAGCGTATGCACGGCAGTCTGTTCCTGTCAATATGCACCACCGCAAGGGATTGTAATCTATTCCCCCCCTAGGTGGGGAGGAGAGCACTGGACAGCCTGCAAAATGGTGTGAGCACTCGCAGGAACCGTCAGAGCGCAATGGGCCCAAGACCCTAAGACCATGGGTAAAAAGGTGGCTATAGGCCTGCCCGGCACAATACGGCCATGACAGACTGATGAAACTTCCGACCATAGCATGGGCTCGTGAGCACTTCCAGTATGATACTGCCGCTATGTATGCAAAAGTCGCATTCGCATTGCTGTCAAACTCGTTCCCCTAAACTATGGAGGTTGAAGTGGTTCACTGCGTCAGCACCAGGTCTCACACAGGAGTCACTACGCGTCATCGTCCCAGCAAGTCCTGCAGGGAGGACCAGAAGCACCGTATGTTAGCTGTGTTTTCCAGACGAGGCGCCTCTCTCCCACCGAGTGGGCCATTGCCAGGGCAGTACAGAACATCCGCACAACGAACCATGTGGGCAGGCTTTGCTGCACTCGGGCGCTCCAGACTGAACAGCAGGAAGCACAACTGGACAGCGCCAGTAGAGCTCACTGCAGTGCAGCCTAGTCCATGGCTCTACCGGGAATCTACCGCCCCTCTCGGAAAAACGCAGAAACAGAACAGAGCGAGAAGGGCCCCCCCCAATACAGCCAAAGAAAGAGCCACAAGACTCACCACACCAAACAACAAACGAATTCACAGGGGAAAAAAGGAGAGGGGGGGACGGTGACAAAAACGCCCCACCTCGGACAAATCCTTAGTCACTACCAAATGAGTATGATGTAGCAAAGGTGAAACGAAAAGTTATGATGTAGAGCGGTAACCTCGGTATCCAGGCAACAGGTGAAGCAAAACGACAAAAAGCCAACCAAAAGAAATCTGCCATCATGGGGGGAAGCACAAAGGGGGGAGCGGCCAAATCATAACACACACAACGCCACAAGCCACACAGAGAAAGCGAGGAGAGGAGCCAGGAGGCAGCAGAGGACAGAGTGAGAAAGGACACACACGCACTAGAAGGGGTACGACAGTGCCTTAGCGGAGTCCAAAAAGGGGCCAAGGATCATACAATGATGAATACCTCAGTGAGGGAGCACACAGCACCCAACAACACATGAAGCATGGTGTAGAGGGAAAGATCCCCACACAGGGCCAGAGGCCTTTGTTGCCATGAGACATGATGAGGAGGGGAGACAATGCGCAACAAACACTCCACGCACAGAGGCAAGGCAACCAGGCCGTCGCCGGAAGCAACGATACCCAGAGGGAGGGACCAGTAAAACCTGGGCCAAGGCGCCAAAGAGGACCATCCGAGGGGGAGGGAGGGCCACGTCAGGCAGGGAACAGGCAACAAAAACCAGAACAAGATAACAAGGCACCAACACCTACTGTAGCTCAGCTAAGGGCAAAACCTAGGGATTAGTCACCGAATTCAGATACCTTAACTAGTGGGAGGGGTGGGAAAGTGGGTGTCTCGTCAAGACTAAGTCTGGGGAGAATAACAACAGTTTCCTTACCCATCGATGATTGTCAGGCAAAGGCTGCGAGAGCGTGCGCTCGTGCAATAGGCTTCATGGTGGAGGCGACCTTAGTATAGTCTAAGCTCTCGACTGGGCAACACATTCTGAAAACTAGTGCAAAGAGAAATCGTGCTGCCCGATCTGTTATGCCTAAGTTGGCACTCACACACAACTACAAATGCGGCTACCAACTGTTGAAAGATCTGAGTAGGTAGGGGCCAGGCATGTACAGCATCATGAACCTAACAATTATAAATGAGGAAGAGCTGTGTCCCCTACTGCATACCAGTGCACCTGTCACGTCTTTGGACAGACACACCAGTATGGACAGTAAGCTTAAGTAGACATGACGACGGGACCAATAGAGATTTAGGTCAGCTCCCACCACCATTGTTGATGAAACAAAGGCCGAATACTGTGTGGGGGAGCAATGGGGAGTGAAACCGAAATAAGACAAAAGAGGAAGGGGGGGAAGGGGTGGACACAAAAAGGGTATAAGTGGTGCGAGCAGGGGTGAGCTGGGGATCATGTCATACCTCTCGTGAAATGTTCCAAATAATGCTTTTTATCAGATGTGATAGTGTCGTTCCATTCGTTGGTGAGTCCAAACGAAACTGGGTTCACTCCTTGCTGAGCAATAGCACGCTGATGAAGCGCTCCGATTGCCCTTTGATGTTCGTCCAGATCTTCAGGAGAGACTCTCTTGCGGACTTTCCTGTCCGGGAAATTTCGTTCCCGCAGGTTGGTTTGCAAGGCATGTCCCGCTGCATACACTGCAGGTTGCTGGAATAAAACTCGCTCTGCAAATCTGTGGAGATGCACTGTCCACTCAGCAAGCATATGGCTGTGTGACAGTTGATTCCTGAGTCGCGCTTCTGTTTGATGAAGGCTTCCATTGGTATGCCACAATCGCAACAGACTGTAGTTGGAAGGCCAATCAAGTGGGCACAGTGTGGCTGTTTCTTTCCACTTTTCAGGTGTAAGCCCTACTTGAGAGGGTATGATCACTTCCAGAGTAGTGCGATTCGGTCCCAACGGTTGAAGACCTCGCATCATATATGGTTCAATGAGCCCTGTGGTATATCCATGGATGAGCTCCTGGAAACATCCAGCCATTTGAAAGTCTTCATCCAATCCAAGGCGAAAACCAGGCATGTTTTTGGCAGCAAATTTAACTGCCTGGAGTAGCTGCTTCGTTCCCTCCACTGGAGTCTCGTCACAGGAATGTTTCGGGCACGTAATGTTGATTTCTTGTGGTTTCTGCGCATTCTCAGGAGCATTCTCGAGAAGTTTGGGAGCAATTTTGCTGGCCCAGCTAGCCGGGAACCATGCCAGTAGGGCAGAGGCACCACTCGTAAGGTCCACTAACCCAGTAGTGCGTCGATGAGGCCGATCTGTGACTAGGACTTTAACTGGGCCACTCGGCGCTCGACTTCGATTCACCTCAGAGCTCTCTCGGGCCGAGCCAATGAGTTCAGACAGGATGGGCCGAAACCAGTAAGTGGCATACAACAGGCATTCAGTTTCTGGAGTCACCATGGATTCAGCCAATCTCATCAGCGAGCTCATCGCCTGGGCGAGCTTCTCTGCCAGTCGAATTGTGAGAGCTCTTGCCGTCTGCTGGAGGACATCCTCCACACTGGCAATTTGCCCGCGCAACCACAGTTCACAGACCACACTCAGCAAGATGCGCGCAAACTTTTCTTGGATGGCAGTCAAAGACAACGTCAATCTCGCCTGTAGCCACAGCGGCGGGAGAATCCCAAGGTTTTCGGGTATGCAAAAAGGGTTTCCGTTAGGTTGGACATTAGTAATCAGAATTGCGAGCTGGTCAGCTGCACTCGCAATCTCGTCTTCAGAGGGATCTTCAGCTGCATCAGGTATGGGTGGGCACCACACAACTGTAGGGTCTTCTGGATCGCTCTCGCCATCAGTAGAGGCTGCTTCCTCATCCGAGGAGGGGTCGTTCACTGTGTCTCCTGCACCCTCAGGGCTTGCGAGTTTCATAGACCCTGGATCAAATTGGCGATCCAATGTGGCCAAAAGGTCCGGCTGCAACCGATGGGCATCGAAGTAATGGATACCCTTATAAGAATCTTAGTCAGCCAGGGAATGGAAAACCCAAAAAAGATATTTTGTCGATGGAATCTTCGAAAATTCATCGATTGATTTATCCTGGGATTTATCCTCTGCTTTTGCCTTCGAAAATTCATCGTTTGAATTATCCTGGGATTTATCCTCTGCTTTTTGCCTTCGAAAATTCATCGTTTGAATTATCCTGGGATTTATCCTCTGTTTTTTGCATTCGAAAATTCATCGTTTGATTTATCCTGGGATTTATCCTCTGTTTTTTGCCTTCGAAAATTCATCGTTTGATTTATCCTGGGATTTATGCTCTGTTTTTTGCCTTCGAAATTCATTGTTTGATTTATCCTGGGATCTATCCTCTGCTGTTTGCCATCCTAAATTTATCATTGGATTTATCCTGGGATTTATCATGTGTTTTTTGCCTTCCTAAATTCATCATTGGATTTATCCTGGGATTTATCATCTGCTGTTTGCCATCCTAAATTCATCCTAGAATCCATCCTAGTATTTCTTCCAGGGCTGCTGCCCCTGCCGCCGGCCCCAGAAAACGAGGGATACGTAAAGGCATGGCATAGTCCATCAAAAGATCTACAGCGAGGTCTAATCAAACCTAATCTATTCGAAGTTTTTTTTTGCAATCCTACATTTAACATCGTAACCTTCCTGAATCCATCCTGGGATTTACAATTGTTTTTTGTCAAAGGTTTCTGTTTGCTCTCCTATAAGTCGCGGGTCTTAATCTGGATGTCATCTTGGTCCAAAGAAGCTAGTTTAATCTCTATGTCATTTGAGTAAACTTAGCGACAGTATCTATGTCACATCATGCCCCTCCAATTCCAGAGGAGAGTATCCGATAAACTCATAAACCCATGTTCCAAAAGGATTCAAACGACATGGATGGCTGACTTTTTTGATTAGCTAGGGTGATTTGTGGACACTTATAAGATTGGGGTGGTTTCTAGGATGATTTTGGGTAGCCTTTCTGGGACATGTTGAGAAAATGATGATTTCTAGGATGATTCCAGGTCACTTTTCTGGGACTTGATGATTCAAACGATGATTTTTTGATGATTTTGGGTAGCATTCCTGGGAATTGTTGAAAACCCGATGATTTTTTGATGATTCAATCGATGATTTTTTGATGATTTTTTGATGATTTTTTGATGATTTGGGGAAACCGGTCTGGGGATGATTTTTTGAAAAAACTGAGGGAAATCATCAAAAAATCATCGATTGAATCATCAAAAAATCATCGATTTTGGGATTTTCCCTTGGTTTTCATTAAACATGTTGCAAAATGATTGGAAAATCCCAAAATCGATGATTTTTTGATGATTCAATCGATGATTTTTTGATGATTTGGGGGAATCTGTCTGGGGATGAATTTTTGAAAAAACTGAGGGAAAACATCAAAAAATCATCGATTGAATCATCAAAAAATCATCGATTTTGGGATTTTCCCGTGGTTTTCATTAAACATGTTGCAAAATGATTGGAACATCCCAAAATCGATGATTTTTTGATGATTTGGGGGAATCTGTCTGGGGATGAATTTTTGAAAAAACTGAGGGAAAACATCAAAAAATCATCGGTTGAATCATCAAAAAATCATCGATTTTGGGATTTTCCCTTGGTTTTCATTAAACATGTTGCAAAATGATTGGACAATCCCAAAATCGATGATTTTTTGATGATTCAATCGATGATTATTTGATGATTTGGGGAAATCTGTCTGGGGATGATTTTTGAAAAAACTGAGGGAAATCATCAAAAAATCATCGATTGAATCATCAAAAAATCATCGATTTTGGGATTTTCCCTTGGTTTTCATTAAACATGTTGCAACATGATTGGAACATCCCAAAACCGATGATTTTTTGATGATTCAATCGATGATTTTTTGATGATTTGGGGGAATCTGTCTGGGGATGAATTTTTGAAAAAACTGAGGGAAATCATCAAAATCATCGATTTCGGTGGTTTTACAATCATTTTGCAACATGCTTAATGAAAACCAAGGGAAAATCCCAAAATCGATGATTTTTTGATGATTCAATCGATGATTTTTTGATGATTTCCCTCAGTTTTTTCAAAAATTCATCCCCAGACAGATTCCCCCAAATCATCAAAAAATCATCGATTGAATCATCAAAAAATCATCGATTTTGGGATGTTCCAATCATTTGCAACATGTTTAATGAAAACCAAGGGAAAATCCCAAAATCGATGATTTTTTGATGATTCAACCGATGATTTTTTGATGTTTCCCTCAGTTTTTTCGAAAAATAATCCCCAGACCGGTTTCCCCAAATCATCAAATAATCATCGATTGAATCATCAAAAAATCATCGATTTTGGGATCCAATCATTTTGCAACATGTTTAATGAAAACCAAGGGAAAATCCCAAAATCGATGATTTTTTGATGATTCAATCGATGATTTTTTGATGATTTCCCTCAGTTTTTTCAAAAATTCATCCCCAGACAGATTCCCCCAAATCATCAAAAAATCATCGATTGAATCATCAAAAAATCATCGATTTTGGGATGTTCCAATCATTTTGCAACATGTTTAATGAAAACCAAGGGAAAATCCCAAAATCGATGATTTTTTGATGATTCAACCGATGATTTTTTGATGATTTCCCTCAGTTTTTTCGAAAAATAATCCCCAGACCGGTTTCCCCCAAATCATCAAAAAATCATCGATTGAATCATCAAAAAATCATCGATTTTGGGATGTTCCAATCATTTTGCAACATGTTTAATGAAAACCAAGGGAAAATCCCAAAATCGATGATTTTTTGATGATTCAATCGATGATTTTTTGATGATTTCCCTCAGTTTTTTCGAAAAATCATCCCCAGACCGGTTTCCCCAAATCATCAAAAAATCATCGATTGAATCATCAAAAAAATCATCGGGTTTACAACAATTCCCAGGAATGCTACCCAAAATCATCAAAAAATCATCGTTTGAATCATCAATTTTCTCCACATTTCCACCGGCTTGCCACTTTTTCAATCATTTTGAAACATGCTCAATGAAAACCAAGGGAATTTATGGGAATATCCCAAAAACGATGATTTTTTGATAATTCAAACGATGACTTTTTGATGATTTCCCTCAGTTTTTTCAAAAAATCATCCCCAACAATGGAAACATCAATGAACCGTTTGAAAACTAAATGAAAACAATGAACACGTTAAATGAAGTGTTAGGGGACAAACACAAAAACAAAACACATAGCTACTTTACGCCGAGCGATCCCCAAATTGACACTCCTCTACAGCCATCCATGATCTGGGACAGTAAGCGCAGGCAAATAAAGCCAGTTGATGGTTTAATATGGTTTAATATATTTCATATTGTATATATATATATATTATATCTATATCTATATACGTATATATAACCCACATCAAAGAAACGACACTTAAAGGGTAAGATCAGGTGGAGAAGACAGGAGAGGAAGTGCAGTAGCAAAGAAAGTGAAGAAAAGAAAAGACGGCGTGATAGAAAACAGAGAGGGTAAAATAAAGCCTTTGACGAACCATACGAAGAAACAAATAATCAACAAGATAACCCTGTCAAATGTTAAAAGAGAGGCTGGTTATACGAAGAAACAAAAGATAATAATAAAAAATATAACCATGTCAAATGATAAAAGAGAGGATGATTTATATGATGATTTGATTGAAGATCTTGGGATAAAAAAAGAGAGGATGATTTATATGATGATTTGATTGAAGATCTTGGGATAAAAAAAGAGAGGATGATTTATATGATGTTTTGATTGAAGATTTTGGGATCAAAAAAGAGAGGATGATTTATATGATGAACTGATTGAAGATTTTGGGACTAAAAAAGAGAGGATGATTTGTATGATGATTTGATTGAAGATTTTGGGATCAAAAAAAAGATGATGATTTATACGATGATTTGATTGAAAATTTGGGGATAAAAAATGATAAAAATATCTTTTTTTCATACCTCAGTCTGTGGCTATGAGATTCTTATAAGGATACCCGGGATTACGACAAGTTGTCGATCCTGTATACCCACGTGAAAGAAGACTTTGTGGCCTCTATGTCGATGAACAAGTGCTGGGGACCCATTATAGGCTGCACATAGCCAGAGGGGAGATCTGTAGCCATCAGCAGCGTAACCATACAAGTATTCACGATCAATCGAGCAGGGGAAAAACCCGCTGGCCGTCAGCACATGGTCACGTGTGCGGGACTCTAGCGCTGCGAGGACATCAGGGGGAAGACGTAGTTTGTCTCTGCATGCCACAACCAACCGATATCGCCGCCACGCTCGTGTTCCATTAGTGGTCACTATCATGGCAATAGCAAGGGGGGGTTTATCTTGGGGAATGAAAGGTGCCTTTAATCCCCAGTCCAGTATGGCACTTTTGTCGCTGGGGTAGCTTGTAGGGCCATGGTACTGAATGTCTCGGCCTTTCAGCGTGAAGTATCCGTAATGGTACACTCCTATTGTCTGAGCCATGCCAATCATGCCTGCCATATCGAGAGGCGAGACAATATAGGTATGTTCAATGGCTCTTGTGAGCGCTACAGTTGCTCTTCCATAGCAGTCCTCACGCTCGTCTGCTGTTGCATCCCGACGTCCTCCACTTAGAAACCCGACACCTGTTTGAACAATGACCGCAATGCGTGCTGTCGCCCCTGCAGCAGAAGAAGTGGTGGAAACTCTCAGCCCGCCATACCACGCGGACTGAAAGCCATGCTGGAGCAGCAAGTTGTGCACCGCTGTACGGTTGCATAAGACAAGCAGCTGCGAGGTTGCTCCTTGTTGCAAGTTGCGATAATAATTCTTCAGGTAGGTGCAGAAGGCAACCACATCTTCAACAGCAGCTCTTAGATCTTTGGGTGCATTCCACAGTACTGTACGGAAACCTCCTTGTGCCACAGTGGCCTCATGTGGCACGAAGTGTCCAATGTAGATGTGATTGGGCTCGTGAAGGACTAATTCAGGGTAGCGAACTGCAACGATCGCTTGGTATGTCAGCATTGAGACCCGTGAGCTGTTAGGGAGAATGATACCCCATCGATGAGGACCACATAGCCCGGCTGCTTCAAGGGTTGTGGTACACTCAGGTACTCCAAACTCCTCTGGTGCTGTGGCAATCAGCAGGACTGCTAGAGCTGCTGCAATGAGGCTGCTATGTGCATCCAACTGACAAGAGATTCGGCAGTGGAGCACCCGCCTTAGGGCGACAGGCAGCTCGTAGTCTTGCGGAGTGGATGTCCATGGGCCACTATGCGGCTTATTTGCAAGTCTCAGCAGTTTATAGAGATCTGACTCCGGATCTTGGCTCGCATCAGGCCAAAGTTGAGCTACAAGGGCTGCCATTCGTGCCGGCGGAAGATAGTCTCCTGGCTTCTCAAGCGCTCGGAGCCCTAACGGCCGTTGCAACAGTTTGCGTCGATTGACAGCCGCTGCTCGGCCTTTGGACAGCCCTCCTGGTGTTTGCCTGTGATCTCCAATGAAGACTGTAAGGGTTGGTTGTTGAATGGCAGCGAGAGCTGCAATTTCATGGTAATTGCCATACTGTTGACTTTCGTCCATGAAAGCAAGCCAGGTGCGAGAGATCCAATGGCCAAAAGTGGAATAGCGCATCGCCATTTCCGCCGTGGCTGAGCCACCTGTTGCAATGAGTACATTCTTGTGAGCGATGATTCTATTGCGGTCACTGCAGCGGACGTCAATTTTGGAGGCATATGCGTCTCCTTTGCCTTCCTCCATGCGACCAATTAGCCTACCAAAGTTCCGGATTGTGGGGGGCGCGAGGTCACTTAACTGATCCGCAAGTGCTTTGGCAGCTACATTTTCTTTCGTATAGATGATCGCAACAAAGTCCTTGAGTTCGCAGCTCAGGGCAATGAGCAAGACTGCAAGGGACCGCGTTTTGCCAGCACCAAAGACCCCTGCAATACATAAGTCAGATCTTCCTGTCAAAATGGCCAGCAACAGTGCAATTGAGACAGTCAAGATATGTCCATCACCGTGGGCTGCTAGTGGAAGTAGATGCTCACGGTAATAACTGTCATGGGCCCCTTCCATCGAGATCGCGGCTGGTGTCAAAAACCGGCTCAAGATTCTGACTAATGCATCAGTCAGCTGCGTTTTGCGCTCGCTGGCCATGCGGCGAACAGGTATATGCGGCTGCACGATGCCCATTGCCAATGGTAGGCGCGACTGGTTAGCTTGTGCAAACACTAAGAGTTCATGGCGGCTGCGTGTGTCTCCCAGAAAGGCTAGCTCCTCCCACACTACGGCCATGGACACATGGTCTTCGATGGGTTTCGGCCAGTCCTGTGCAGGATCAAAGTAACTCATTGTTTTGAGATACTGGTCCAAAAGTCGCCCACAAAAGGTCCGAGCAATGGGTAGCGAGACGATAACAAGCTCCAGCAACTTAGGGGCAATGCGCTTGAGCGCTCGCTGAGCAGGGTTCTTGCTGGTTCCGCTAGGCATCACCTTTTCATGTACCAGTAATATGACACACCGCTGCTGAGTGTCTGGCAACTGGAGTACTCCCAGTAGTGCTCTGCCCGCCATCACGTTGGCTTCCAAGTTGCCTAGATTCCCAGCTTCACAGAGAGCACGCGGCGAGGTCGTTGGAACTTCCGAAGGTGCACTAAAGAGCAGGAGCGGGGCACCGTCAGTATGTAGGTGAATGACATGAAAGCCAGCATACGCCTCATATTGGTAGGTAACCTGTAACCGTGTTCCCGTTTGTCCTCGCTTCTTCTGCTGAGCTAGTTCTACACTAACCCAGGGCTGGAGATGTTGGAGCTGCCGTCCCGCATGATAAGCGTCTAGTTGCGGAAGCACCATGTCCAGTAGGAAGATGAGGGTACGTAATGAAAAACCACGCAGGAATTCCGCCAGTAAGTTGCGAACCAGCAACCCTCCCTCATCATGGGATCCTCCCGGTGTAGGAATCATCGCAATCAGAGCTGCTTGTAGTTCAGCTTCCGTATCAGGCTGACCATCCCGAATGTCCCGTCCGACAATGGGTACTGTTTGTAGCTCAGTGTTCCCCTCTCCCGCTGCTACTAACAGAGCACTTAGAGTCGTCTTGAGGTGTTCAGGAAGGTCAAAGCTAACCCATGAAAGTACACGCAGCAATCCCTCGCACCGTACTCCATGAGGAATGACTTGAGGGGTGGTGATTTGCAATCTTTGGATTTCATGGACTCCTTCATCAAGGTCAATGAAAAGCAAGTGGCCATAGGAGTGTTTGGCACGCCCACTCCATGTGGGGTGCCCTTCTATAAGAACAACCTGATAATTGAATTCTGTCAAGGAGTCAGGTTTCCACACACATAGCCGGTCTTCCAGACAATGCACCAGTGTGACTCTGCGTTCGCCCGTGGCAAGTCGCATCATCTCTGGCGGCGTCGCAATCGCAGCAACTTTGGTGAGGCCAGGGAACGCAGCGAATTCACTCAGGATCTCGTGGACTGCAAGGCCCGTATAGGACCCTGCCGAGAAACCATAAACGTTGATGTCCCTGACACCTCCTGTATCCGCTGTCGTGACTAAGTGTGGAAAACACGACTTCAGAAATAGATGTTTCCCTTGCGGATGGTAGCAACGAAAGATCTGCATAATTGCTGTTGACCAGGTCGGGTGTGGTGGCCTGGCATGGGCTGGCCGGATATTCGCAGCCTCAATGAGGCGAATCGCTCTCGTGAGCAGCAGTTGTTGATCGGAGAACTGTTCAGGGAGGAAATCTCGCCAAGCTGTCCATCCTTCTGCAGTGGAGAGTAGCTGGTATACCGCATATTCATGCACTGTTTTGGTGAGGCCCAATTGGGTGACATGTGCTTCCCAATCATCTGTCATCGCAAGCGATGGGCCATACACCTTTGTTTGCGCAAGATTTTGCAGGAAAATATCATAGTCGTGTTCGCCATTAAGTAGGCCACCCCCTAATCCACTGCAGTGCACTTCCAGGGGTCGGTCTTGCATTGGGGCGTCATCTTGCCAGACTTCTGAGAGGGAAAGGACCCAGGAGGCCCACTCGGCAGAGCCTTGGAGCGCTACGGGCAGCGCAGCTTCAGGTTGTCTTCCAATGTAGTTTTGTTTGGATACTTCTCCAACATCTATGGCCTGCTCATTAACAGTGACTTCCCATTTAGCCATCTCTCTGAAAGGTAACGGAAGACCAAACTTTAAATGAGCTGCTTGCTGCAGCGATGTACAGGAGGGTTCCGATTGTTCCTTCCGTTGCCACAGTCCACACAGCAAGATTAGTTGAGCTTGGGAGAGAGGAGGAGGAGGCACTTTGGCATGCAGTCGAAGACCAACCACTGGAAGGAAATTGTGATGCAGCCATTGGGGCTTCCATTCTTGTGTACCAAATAAAGCCGCAGCCAGCGGCAACCAGCCGAATTGGGCGAGGTCACCGAGACTGCTAGGCATTCTTTTCTTGGCATTGGTGCCAAACCCATGCAGAATAACAGGCCGCATATACTGTGGCTCGATTGCCATGGCTTGGTACATCTTGTCTCCTGGTAGCACTCGTACACTGACCTCACCTGGCAGCAGGCTAAGGGTGGGAAGGGCACCTTGCTCGTAGGCAGGCCGAGCCCATTTATGGAAGTTCGGTTGTCTGCCTTGGTAGCCATCAAGGATCCTCCGTAAATGACCATGGCGCGGCCAGACTCCAGAGGCTGGAACCGGAAAGGTGACTAATCCAGACCACTGGCCTAACAAACTCCACGCATGGCACCAATCTGCAGTCACACGGGTGGACGTGCCAAGCAGAGGAGAGCCAAGTAATCCACTAGCAACTGCTTGCTCAACGTCTGCGGGTGGATATGTAGTAGCAAGGTAGGCTTCGACATGTCTATGGTAAGCACTGGTAACAACTTGGGCTATTTCATCAGGATCCGTATCCGCGTCCTCCAAGGCAGTGACAGGTACAGGACTCTCATGACCCGAAGCTAGTACGATGACCAGACCCGCATTGATTTCAGTGAATGCCTCACTCACAAGGATGACTCCTTTGGGCCTACGCGCAGTGGCAGTTTCATCCACGGCTGCTTTGTCCTTCCGGGTAGGTTTGGTTGACCCCGCCGGGGAGGAGTCATCGCTGCTGGACGTCGCCCGACGAGACATGCGGGGACTCGGGTCTGGCGAATCACCATAGTCAACTTCGTCTGCCAAATTGGCACCGTAGGTGAACGGAGGGGCTCGTAGTGGATCAGCTGTTCGGACAGCAATATGGTCCGCACTATGCGATCTGGATAGCTTCGATGGTGGACCAGGCTGCTGCATGTCCCTTCCCGTGTCCACAGAGCGCGCACGTTTGTGCGATGACGCAATGGGGCTTGACAGTTTGCTCTTTGCAGCTTTGCTTGATGTAGCTGGGCGGGTTGGGTCAGTGCTCGCTAGCCAAAGTTCTTGTATCTCAAAGAGGGTCACTGGCACACAATCGCTGTCAATCAGTGCAAAATTGATGGTCGGAAAGAGGAACACACAAGCATCAAGGATGTACGTCCCTGCCCATGTCGGGTGTACTTTATGCAGACCAGTGTCATCTGAAATGTGGACAAAGACAACTGTGGTGAGTTCTCCATATGGACCGACATAGCGTAACCGTTCTTTCCACCAAGCAGCGACCATTGGCCAATGGCTGAGTCCAGGCACAGACTTGACCTCGTCCGATTGCAAATCACGATTGTCCGTCACCAAATATACCGTATGGTAAGGCAAGAAAGCAGAGCTTTGACTAACCAACCATCGGTACAACTTGTGCCAGTCAGGTCCAGGTACGGTTTCGCTCCCGTTGACCATTGCAATTTCATAGTCATGGCGATCAGGTTCAGCTGTCTTCTTATGGGGGTCACCAAATCGCCAGTGCTGTTCAATTGATACATTCAGCCCGTACTCAGTAGAAATGCTCTTGTGCTGTTCAAGTGCGTAGAGCAAGTCAAAGAAGCTGATGTTAGGGTTCTTCGCGTACCAGGATTTCACAACTTGTTCCCTGGAAATCAGAGACATCACACTGTGCAGTTCCTGTGTAGCAGAATTGGGTGTAAAAGTTATTAAGGGGGAGGGTGGGGGGTGTTGAGAATCCTGACACGTCTTTGGTCAGAAGACTCAAGCACTCCAGTCAGTCTCGAAAGTCGAAATTGATCAAATAAGGAAGAACCAACGCAAGACCGACAAAACAAACAACAGCCAGAAAAGGCCAAAAGCAACACAAACCGAAGAAACAAGGGGGGAGGGGGCGAGTGTTGAAAAACCTGACACGTCTTTGGCCAGGCAGTTCAAGCACCTTAACAGGAGAAAAATGGATCGAAAATCACCCAACACTCGAGAAATTAATGTACGACAACACAGCAGAGGCGGCGCACAAGGCAGTGAGGGAGCAGTGAGGGAGTGAAATCAGGGGGGAAGGAAAGGACAAGAGAGGCTGGAAGCCCTGACAGTCTTTAGTCAGAGAATCCAGGCACGACAGTGAAAAGGAGAAAGAGAGGGAAAGGGAGGGAGCAGACCACAAGGACGAGCCAAAGAACAAAAGAGGAGAGGAGAGAGCAAAAGAAAGAGAGGGGTGGTGGAGAGAGGCGCTGGTAGCCCTGGCACGTCTTTGGCCAGAAAAACCAGAAACCAAATGGAAAGGAGAGAAAAGATGAGGTGAAAGGAGATCACGCAATGAGGGATACTATCGTGGAATAAGGTCCCAATGCACAAAAGAGCAAGGTGTGATCTGTTGTATGACAAAGCAAGCCAGTAGTAATACCCTTTGCCTAATCAACGGAAGGGTTTGCTATATCGATCCCTCACCGAGGTAAGGAGGCACTCTATATTTCCCTTTTCTGGAAATAAGCTGAGGCAGCAGGTCTGTCTACTGCCGCACTTTGAGCCGATAGGATCGCATGGAGCGGCAGCTACATGTAACAGAGCACACTATACTTGCGTAGTGAAGGACATCATGGTTGAATGAAGAATGTGACTAATGTGTACTGCTTTTTCGTTTTCCCAGGGTCACAAGCAGGCCAGAATTCAGCCTTTACCTGGTGCCAGCCTCTCACTGGGAAAGTGTTCATCTGGAGCACACAATTAGTCAACTTGGTGCAGGAATGTTCCTTCCCGGTTGAGCTCCGGGGGTGATTGCAGCTCATTTCGTATTCGTACTGGTAAATACAGTCCTTCTAGTATTCTGCGCCATCGAACCGTAGCGAAGTTTATCTGTCGAGACTGTTTGTCAACGATATGTTGGTATTTCCACACAGTTTGATTCATGATAGTGGTGGCCCTATCTGTCAACGCTGTGGGTTTCACTCGCGCCAAAGAAGATTGCTCACGTCTCATCACGTCTGTTGCGCTACAGAATTGCTGTAGCAGGTCAATGACCGTGTCTTCAGCACTCTGCGCAGCAGCAGCTTGTACAGCGTTGAAGACTTCGTTACGGGCAAGGTGACCGTACCATTGCAGTGAATGGCAAAGCACGGAGGCAATCTCAATCTCCTGCCACGGGTCCGCTTGTGCATCTAGGAGCAGCTGTACATTTGTCCTGTGCCGATGGAGGACAGCAAGGAAGAGGGGTGGTAGCGCTCCTTTCACGGGCATCACCGAGGCACCAGCCTCAAGCAAAGTTTGAACAAGCTGCGAGCTGCCCAACTCAACTGCTAATTCCAACATAGTGGTAGGTTGCGTTTTGGGCGGGGTGATATTGGGGTCAGCTTGGGCTTGTAGCAGTAGATAAGTTAAACTGGCCCCATGTCGAGGGAAGCAGTGGCCAGCAGTAGGCTGGTAAGCATACGGATCAGCAGAGTGGTCTCGAAGGATAGCAGAGGCTACTAATGTGCTGACATGCCCTCCCTCAGTCGTCACGTCCATAAGGCCTACGCCCTTGCCAAGAAGATAGCTTACATCAATCACATCTTTGTGATCAATGGCAGTTATAAGGTCTTGATATTGCTGCGCTGACGGGACTTGCAATGACTGTACTATATAGCATAATGCTGCCTCATTTGTGTCAGTGTCGAATTGGACAGCCCTCAATGGCGATTTTGATCACTGACGAGCTGTCTGCGTAGAGGACCTCTTGGAAGGGTGAGTCCAATCTAAGCACATTCGCCGTCTGTTTCATAATGTCCCATCCGAGAGTTGTCCGTTCCACGACGTCCATCGTTAGGGCTGTTTCGCCAAGGATTCCATGGCGCACACGGAGTCGCATGCTTGCCCCGTAAGATGAAGCGGAGGCAACCCTGACAGTCTTTAGCCAGAGAGGCCTCACACTTATGACTGCAACCACAAACCTCGTCTAGGTAGGGGAGAGGAAGGATACTGAGGGGTATGCCTGGAAGTATAAAAGTCAAAAACTGATCTGACCATTTGTACTCGAGCCAGAATTGCTTCGCAGATCAAACAAGAAAACCTTGCCACGTGGTCTCATTGACATGCAAGACAGCACAATCTATGCGTAACAGCAGTCAGATGTCACAGGCACGTGCGGTGCAGCCGTCGGTGATAGCACAGGTCTAGCAGATACGGTAATCTATTTAGTGAGAGGCTTGCTTGTACCAGGAAAGGGTGTTGATACTCAAAACAGTGCTGTTGTTTGAGCCACAAATGTTGCAGGCACTCCACCGAGCAGCGTGACAAATGGCCACATGCTCACAAAGACACATCCAGCATGTATGCAAAGGATAACATATCGCAAGACAATGTTTAATCATGCATTCTTATATATTGTATTCTACTTGACTTTTACTGATCCATCAGTAGGCGTACCATCGAGTGCAATTACCTTCTTTTCACGTCCTGCATCCTCAGGGTGAGAATAAGGCCACAGTCTTCGCTGTGGTTCCTTCGGACTTTATACAGCATGCAGATGTCAATCTAATGTGCACTCAGTTCTGACTTCCCTCTGTAGCTGGCTCTGTGCAAGATTCGGTTGGAGCAGCTGAAACAGCTTGCCCTAAATCTTCCTCTTTAGCCGTTGCTTGTTCTTGCTCGATTTGCACTAAATTGCTCACTACTTCTTCCATTTGGGTGGCTGCTTCCATTACAGCATTTAATAGAGTGCGTGCATACGCCAGCTGTTTAGCAGCCCGGGCCCGGCCCTCAGCTGCAGGTCCTAGTGGCGGTACTTCACCATGTCGCCACATCGTGACTTTGCTGGTTGTATGGGTTGGCACTGTTGCGGCTGATTTAGTCTCAGACTGATCGGCAAAGGTCGCATTGAGTTTCTGCAGATCACGGGCACTGTAGTTCCCGGATGGGTCAAACTGTTGGGTACTCGTCTGTCCCGAGGGGTCCGAGTACTTTCTCTTGCCATGTAAGTTCTCTTCTCTACGCGGCATAGGCTTCATGGCACTCTTGTGTTCAAAGCCAGTCTTGAAAGTTTCGTGAACTGCTGAGCTACAGCGGGATTCTCTGTTCAGGGCGATGGTTTTGTCCGTCACCTTGCCTGAGCTATTGGTCAGTTCAGTGAAGGGCCAGCACGGTGTGCGATTTGCCAGGATATTATGTTCATGCATCCTGTCAACATAGAAATGATTCAATTTCTCATTGTGTTGGTGGTTCGTGATGACTGCAAATCTTCTGGGGCTAACCCAAATCCATAGATCTTCCTGAAAGGACTCTGTAGCATAGAAGGGCCATATCTGTCGGCCTCCCATTTCCACAAACCAAAAGTTGGTATAGTCGTCATCACTGGCCTCAGTATCCATGTGACAGAAATCATGCGACAATTTGGCGGAGCTGGACCCTGGGTAGGCCCAGTCCGGCGGGCTCTTCATGTCGTCATTGAGGATAATATTCCAGCATTCTCCATTGATGCACATTCTATATTCACAGAAAGACCACGCATGGAGCTGCTTGGCGTGCTCATAAAAGCCCTGCTGCCGATAGACCTGAATCCCATCGTATTCCGTAATGTAGGACTCTTTGTACCCAGGTCTCTGGGATTCACCGTGAGCCTCAGTATCATTATTGCCTCCAGCTGGGCCTTCTTGGTCAGGCCTAGTCAGTGGGCCTGCCTTCAGGGTGACCTTGTCACCAATCCAGTGCGCCATGACTGCCCTCCGGAGTGCACAAGGGTATGGGGGAGAAGAGACAGAGAGCAGGAAGGGAGAAAGAGGAAGTCGTCACAAATGACGGACAGAGACGGACCAGGGACCACACTTGAGTACAGACAGTGACGATGCAGATGGGGTAGCAGAAAAGGAGACAGCCAAAGGGAGAGAAACGATGAATAAGGCGAAGAGAGGGAAAGTAAAATGGAGAGAGGGTACTCCCCTGACAGTCTTTAGTCAGAGGAGTGGGAACCCTGCAAATGGGAAGGTGGTTTGAGCCACAGGGTGCGGCAGGGTAGACAATATTGCTTTTTTTCCGTCCAACGCCATGTGGCTTCCGCCAGGTCGTTTAACAGCTATTCAAGCCTGTTGCACATGAGATTAATTATTTAATTCGCACAGGGGCCGATGCTGTAGTGGCCGCAAAAGTAAACTGGAAGAGGACCGATACATAGTCCAAAGCTTGTCACGTTCCAGGGTTCAAAACGGAAAACCACAACCGAAAAACAAAGAACCAAACCAAAGCAAAAACACCAAAACAAACACAAGCAACAAACAAAAACCACACAAAAGAAAAACAGCCACAAGGCCACAAAACCGTGACGTGACAGATTCCAGTTTATGGGTGAAACAGATCTGTTGAGGCGGGAGGTGATAGGGTAGACAATATTGCTGACAGATCTCAATCTGCAGAACTTGACCAATCTGGTCGTCCTTCTGGGAGGGCAACTCTTGTCCAATGCGAGTAGTTATGTTGCGCAGTACCGAGGTACGCTCTCCATCCTGTGATATGCGTAATTTTAAAGCCCCGTTGCCTGAGCAGCTTGATGTCATGGTTCGACGGGTTCCACACGCAGAGCCTGTCATCTGCATGGTGAATGAGGTGGATCTCTCTCAGCTGAGAGAAATTGCATGTCGTGAGCAGCGATGGTGGTAGCGCAATGGCTGCTGGCACGGTTTTGCCACCAACGTCTGGGAATTCTGAGAGGATGGTTTCCCATACCATTTCTGCACACGAGCCAGCGCTGTGCCCTCGAATGTAGATGGAGCCTACCATGTATCCTGTTAATCTCAGAACATCTACTGGGCGGATTTCAGAAGGCAGACATACTCCGGCGGATGTGCAACTAGTAACTTAGTGAAAAGTCGCAGGCCATGTATGTACCCGGGCCACAGCGGTTTTCTGTGTGCTGGGATGATGGGACAGAAGCGCAACAGTTTCATGGTCCGACTGATGATCTGCGCTTGCAATTGGTTCGCACTGGGCATTCCTAAGACGCGGCACCAGAAGTGTGCACCTATGGGAAACATGGCGATGTGCAGGAGCAAGTATTCTTGTGTGTGAGCAGTGCCTGCTACTGTGCCAGCATTCTAGTCGTCCTGTTTGCTAAGGGATGGCCCGTAAACATGTGCTTCCTTTTTGCAGGCTAGCAGTACGTCCCAGTCTTCATCAAGTTCTCCTCCACCCAACCCAGTGCACTGAACTTCCAGGGACCCTGGGCCAGCGTCATTGAGTTGCCAGGAGGTGTTATCCATGACTGTGATTTTCCAACCAGTGTATTGGGGGTCAGTATGGCTGGCAAGCACTTCGTTGATTGCTAGTTCTGCGTTGCTGGGGTCGATTTCCAGTCGCCGTTGCAGCGCTTCCAGCAGAGGGAGGATTGGAGTACTGGGGAGCTAGAGGCTCGCATGCTGACCGCAGAAAACAATGGCAGGATCACAAGTCTTGGACCAAGGTGTATGGTCATTGCTGTTGTTGGGAGCTTCCACCGGCGTCCAAAGACTCTGAAGAAGCAACACCTGCAGCTTGGTAAGGCTTCTGTTTTGCAGGACATGCGGCTTGGCGATTAGTTTACTCCTCTAACAAAATCGCAGCCTGTGGGGTGTGTCCATAAAGGTGGTGCCTCGTCGACTCCTATGAGCGACACAGCAAGCGGTTGCAGCCCTTTGCTTAGCCACTGTTGGAGTTGTTGTCCTAGGCCTACTTTGCTCCCATGGAAGGCGTGCACTATTGGCGGCAGGCTATACCCTATGGTTAACTCCTTGCTTTGGAACAATTTGTCTCCTGGAAGACAGAGTATGGGGAAGTCGGCTGGGAAAACTGACATAGGGGAGAGTGCACCTTGTTCGAAAATGGGGCGTGCCCAGGTAAGGAATGGCGGGGTCCGCTCTACAAAGTCCGGTCTGAGGTATCGGCCATCTCCGTGGTGTGGCCATTCTCCTCGTTCCGGCATGGGGAATGCAATGGCTCCCGCCCATTCGCCCAACATTGCCCATGTATGTGTCCAGTCAAGTGGGGTTCTAGCCCTACAGCAAGCAGAGCCGCAGCAATGCAACATAACACAATGGCCAGCTCCAACCAGTGCCCTCCAGCAGTACTCCTTGCCACAGAAGCCAAAGCCGAACTTAATGCCGGCTTGATCATTGTGACAGGGCACATCCCGACCGAGGCAACTGATGTAGAAATGGCCCAAGCAACCCCGGAAGCATGCATGCCACCGGCCCCTGCCCAAAGCTCCTCTCCGAGTGCTGCACCCGCCCCAAAGGCACGACGAATAGCCCACCCTGCCAACCGCACAGCAGATGACTGGGTTACCGCACTCCAGGATAGCAGAGCCAGTTTCCTAGCAACAACCGCTGTGCCAGAAGACCCTGCGGAAGCAATGAGGGGAGCTTCTCACCTCCCTACTCGGCTTATCCGTCATAAGATTGACTAGCTCGGCTATTTCGAACAATGAGGTCTGCACGCAGTCAGAGTCGATGAGAATAAAATTCGCAGTGGGGAACATTAAACACAGCGCCTCCAGAGCTGCAGCACCAGCCCAGGTATAATGGACCTGATGCAAACCTGTGTCCGCATGAATGGGAAAATGGATCGCAGTAGTTTTCTCCCGCTAGGGGCCAGTCACTGTACATCGGCCTTTGATCCAGGGTGCGAAATGTGGCCAGTAGGCTGGAGGATCAGTGCCTGACAGTTTACGGTTGTCCACATAAACATAGACGGTGGCATACTGGGGTAACCATGAGGGTGCCGGGTGTTCGGGGCTTCCCTAGCCCAGCTAATCCTGTTGGTATACTTTTGCACTCGCTGCCCGATAGCATTCACTATCTCGGCTAGTCACTTGGCACCTGACACCCGGGTACCGGTTGTTCAGGGTCAAGCTGGCGTCAACATGCTGCAACAGCTTATGACACCAAATAGGTTCATTTCATTGACGTCGCCTGACCCTGATGACTCAGATACAGACATCGAACCAGCAGAGCCAACCGCTCCAGATAACACAGTCGAGGATGTG
Organism: Cladocopium goreaui; assembly: GCA_947184155.2. NCBI lineage: Eukaryota > Dinophyceae > Suessiales > Symbiodiniaceae > Cladocopium > Cladocopium goreaui. The sequence goes on from CAMXCT020002535.1 coordinate 23,995, forward strand.
TCAATACACAGTGATACAGAATACTTTGACGCCCTCGAGACAGATGATGACGTTCCGTATTTCCAACAAGGGACTGAGTCTCCCCCAAAGGAGAAGTGGGAAATTGCTGCACCTATCGATTTCTTGAATATCCAAGAGGTCACACAGTTAAGCCACCAGCTTGACCAACTGTTCCTCTCGCAAAAAGAAGTTGAGACCCCGCTCGGCATGGACGACATCAAACAAAGGTGGAAATGGGACGATGTAGGCTCCTGTCGAATGTCTCGGTCACCCCTGACATACCCTGCACTCATGGTGGACGAAGGGAACGGCATCCAACGCCCCGCAGCTAGCCAGGTCCATCATAGAACGCTCTTCCAGTGGATAACAGATGATCTCGGGGTCAGAGTTCCCCCTTGCAGGGCCAATGCGTTGGAGGTGAACCAGGTGGAAACAAAACAATCAAGGTTTGACTATCACCTTAGTGTGCGAATTAATGTCTGGCTGACCTAGCTATGAAAACTAGTGGAGCCACAAAAGCTGCAGTGCGAACAATTAAGCCACTAACAGTTTATTCAACCTGCTCACCCAAAGTACTATGGGGGTACGCCCAAGCGTCACCGCAAAACTGCCTGTTTTGAGACCCTGGTTTTGGAATCTCATTTTGCTCAATCTTGCGGCCTTTTCTTGCTTATTTATTGCCTTCTTGGTTGGCGGACCTCGCTGCAACGCCTCAAGGTGCTGCGCATGTGTTGGTCAAGTCGTGGTTTGCCGCGCCTCTTCCTTGCACCTTTCAATGCTTCGTCAGAAAAGTGAAAAATGCCCATAGAAGATAAACATTTTGTGCTGGCTCCCAGTCCAACAGTTTTACTTGGTTTCTGTGAGGCTTCTAGTGTAGTTTCGGTTGCAAGCAGTTGGTGGGTTGCTGCAGCAGGTTTTGTTGTTGTCTGTTGTCTTGCAGCGATATCGCTCATGTGGCTCTTGGGCGTGTCCTGGTGGGTTAGTTAGTGGCTGGACATGGTGTTGGGGTCGCATTTGGGGGTGCCTTGCGGGTTGGATCTGAAATCTCAAAGTCTTGTGATTGAAAGCTTTTCTGTCGGGAGTCGGGCGGTACTGAGTGCTTGGAGAAGCTTTTGATGTTTCGCGACCAGCAAAAAGTCGTCAACGTTTCGCTTGCTTTTCTTCGCACGGTTCTATGGCTGTCTGTGACATTCACAGTGTTTGGGCGGTTTTGCTGGTAATTTTGAATAAGGTAGAAGTTTGTCCACTATTTGCAGCGTTGCGTGTGTTTTGTCATACGCAACACATACGCAACATGCACGCAACATGGCGTGTTGCGCGGCCACGCAACGCTGTAATTTACGATGTTTCGCGCTTCTTCCGCTCACGGGATGTAAAAAAGGTAGAACTTCATTTAAAAGACTGGCTGTCCCGAAAATGCGCGGAAAAAGCGCGAAACATCGTAAATTACAGCGTTGCGTGGCGCGCAACACGCCATGTTGCGTGCATGTTGCGTATGTGTTGCGCATGACCAAACCCACGCAACGCTGTGAGGGGTGCAAAAAATTGAAATGTCTGCGAACATTGTCACATTTTCCCTTGGTCGACGCTTAACAGACGGCAGAACGCCGCAACGGCAGTCTTTACCTTGTATAGTGGCGCAGCACCTTTTTCTTTTTGCGCGGATGGCAGCTTGGTTCCAGCCACAGTTTCAGCCCGATCTATGTCAATCCGATATCCTTTGCCTTCGGTGCCAACGCTACGATTCTTATTAATCGTAGCTTAGGATGGGCGCAGGAGGAGAAGAATGATTAGGATGTGCTTCATATAATCTCTGTGAGCTCCGTATGTGCCAAATATGTCCAGTCAGTGGTGTGCCATATCTTTGCATAGAGGTACATGTGCAAACATTCACTTGTGCTTTCTGTCTGCCGGGCTTTCTGTTGGAAGAGTCTTCGCATCTCAGGCTTGAAAGTAAGCCTTTGCAAGAGAGGAGAAGGCAAGGGCAAACCCTTCACCCCATAGACTCTTAGCGCTTCCCAATTTATTATCAGAAGCTTGCGGAGGAAGTTCTTTCCCTGTAGAAATAACCTTGTAGTTTTAATTTGGGCGAAACCTCCTCCGCGTATTTTCCATTGCAAATGCCATGTGATTTTGCGATTGCTCCTCCGCAAGGGTTCACTCCAAACCTACTCCGCACATGGTTTACAATCAGAACTAGCGCGTTGGTTTGCTGTAAAACTTCCTCCGCTGATGTCCTATGAGTCAGTGGTTTTGGTTCAAGATGGTAGCGTTCCTTGGCCGTATCTTTCTCGTCCAGCTTCTTCTTCTGATTCTGTCCTGGCTTTAGGTTGCGGCGCCTTGCGCTCTCTTTTTTCCTTTGCAAATTCCGTGGGCTTCTGCCTGGCTCCCCTTTGACCCCAGCTTGGCAATGTTGAGAACGCGCGTAGGAAGAGAAATCCTTGTATGCTCTGCTTCCTCCCTTGCAAATCAACATTGCTTGAAAGGGGCACGGGGGACGCCAGCATGTTTGCCACGATTCTCAGAATGTCCCCATAGCGAAACTTTGTTCCCTTGTTTCACTGGCCCGCTGGGCAAATTGCTCCAATGTTACTCCACTGTTTGAACATATGCAGCCCGCAGGTGTTGGACAAACTGGCAATTTCACACTTTGCATCTTCCAATGAAAGGATGCTTGCAGCGAACTCTGCCACCCAAGGATGCAATAAAGTAGTAAGAAAAGGCCGCAAGATTGAGCAAAATGAGGTTCCAAAACCAGGGTCTCAAAACAGGCAGTTTTGCGGTGACGCTTGGGCGTACCCCCATAGTAGCAAGCATGCTGTTGATTTTCCCATGCGTGAGACTTGACTGTGTATCTTCTGCAAGTAAAACATGTCTTGACTATGTTTGGTCTGCGAATGTATTCATGCTCTCTGTTTGAGCAATTTTGCCCGCCCAAGTTTCCCTTCCTTCCTTGGTTGAAGTTGTTGGTTTGTTGCACAATTGAATCCGATCGCCCAGCAGACCGCTGAATGAAGATCATCTCTACACGTCCTTGTTTGCGTCTCCGTACAAATTTGGGGCCCCGGATTGCATTTTGGGTCCTGAATTGGGTCATATTTTGGTCCCAGTTTCGGGTTCCATTTTTGGGCACCGTTTTGGGTCCCTACAATTACAAACAAAATCCAGGGCCCCAAAACCGCGCCCAAAAATGGAACCTAAAACAGGGACCAAAATATGACCCAAATCAGGCCCCAAAATGCAATCCGGGGCCCGAAATTTGTACGGAGACGCAAACAAGGACGTGTAGAGATGATCTTCATTCAGCGGTCTGCTGGGCGATCGGATTCAATTGTGCAACAAACCAACAACTTCAACCAAGGAAGGAAGGGAAACTTGGGCGGGCAAAATTGCTCAAACAGAGAGCATGAATACATTCGCAGACCAAACATAGTCAAGACATGTTTTACTTGCAGAAGATACACAGTCAAGTCTCATGCATGGGAAAATCAACAGCATGCTTGCTACTATGGGGGTACGCCCAAGCGTCACCGCAAAACTGCCTGTTTTGAGACCCTGGTTTTGGAACCTCATTTTGCTCAATCTTGCGGCCTTTTCTTGCTTATTTATTGCCTTCTTGGTTGGCGGACCTCGCTGCAACGCCTCAAGGTGCTGCGCATGTGTTGGTCAAGTCGTGGTTTGCCGCGCCTCTTCCTTGCACCTTTCAATGCTTCGTCAGAAAAGTGAAAAATGCCCATAGAAGATAAACATTTTGTGCTGGCTCCCAGTCCAACAGTTTTACTTGGTTTCTGTGAGGCTTCTAGTGTAGTTTCGGTTGCAAGCAGTTGGTGGGTTGCTGCAGCAGGTTTTGTTGTTGTCTGTTGTCTTGCAGTGATATCGCTCATGTGGCTCTTGGGCGTGTCCTGGTGGGTTAGTTGGTGGCTGGACATGGTGTTGGGGTCGCATTTGGGGGTGCCTTGCGGGTTGGATCTGAAATCTCAAAGTCTTGTGATTGAAAGCTTTTCTGTCGGGAGTCGGGCGGTACTGAGTGCTTGGAGAAGCTTTTGATGTTTCGCGACCAGCAAAAAAGTCGTCAACGTTTCGCTTGCTTTTCTTCGCACGGTTCTATGGCTGTCTGTGACATTCACAGTGTTGGGGCGGTTTTGCTGGTAATTTTGAATAAGGTAGAAGTGTGTCCACTATTTGCAGCGTTGCGTGTGTTTTGTCATACGCAACACATACGCAACATGCACGCAACATGGCGTGTTGCGCGGCCACGCAACGCTGTAATTTACGATGTTTCGCGCTTCTTCCGCTCACGGGATGTAAAAAAGGTAGAACTTCATTTAAAAGACTGGCTGTCCCGAAAAAGCGCGAAACATCGTAAATTACAGCGTTGCGTGGCGCGCAACACGCCATGTTGCGTGCATGTTGCGTATGTGTTGCGCATGACCAAACCCACGCAACGCTGTGAGGGGTGCAAAAAATTGAAATGTCTGTGAACATTGTCACATTTTCCCTTGGTCGACGCTTAACAGACGGCAGAACGCCGCAACGGCAGTCTTTACCTTGTATAGTGGCGCAGCACCTTTTTCTTTTTGCGCGGATGGCAGCTTGGTTCCAGCCACAGTTTCAGCCCGATCTATGTCAATCCGATATCCTTTGCCTTCGGTGCCAACGCTACGATTCTTATTAATCGTAGCTTAGGATGTGCGCAGGAGGAGAAGAATGATTAGGATGTGCTCTGTGAGCTCCGTGTGTGCCAAATATGTCCAGTCAGTGGTGTGCCATATCTTTGCATAGAGGTACATGTGCAAACGTTCACTTGTGCTTTCTGTCTGCCGGGCTTTCTGTTGGGAAAGTAAGCCCCCGCAAGAGAGGAGAAGGCAAGGGCAAACCCTTCACCCCATAGACTCTTAGCGCTTCCCAATTTATTATCAGAAGCTTGCGGAGGAAGTTCTTTCCCTGTAGAAATAACCTTGTAGTTTTAATTTGGGCGAAACCTCCTCCGCGTATTTTCCATTGCAAATGCCATGTGATTTTGCGATTTCTCCTCCGCAAGGGTTCACTCCAAACCTACTCCGCACATGGTTTACAATCAGAACTAGCGCGTTGGTTTGCTGTAAAACTTCCTCCGCTGATGTCCTATGAGTCAGTGGTTTTGGTTCAAGATGGTAGCGTTCCTTGGCCGTATCTTTCTCGTCCAGCTTCTTCTTCTGATTCTGTCCTGGCTTTAGGTTGCGGCGCCTTGCGCTCTCTTTTTTCCTTTGCAAATTCCGTGGGCTTCTGCCTGGCTCCCCTTTGACCCCAGCTTGGCAATGTTGAGAACGCGCGTAGGAAGAGAAATCCGTGTATGCCCTGCTTCCTCCCTTGCAAATCAACATTGCTTGCAAGGGGCACGGGGGACGCCAGCATGTTCGCCACGAGTCTCAGAATGTCCCCATAGCGAAACTTTGTTCCCTTGTTTCACTGGCCCGCTGGGCAAATTTCTCCAATGTTACTCCACTGTTTGAACATATGCAGCCCGCAGGTGTTGGACAAACTGGCAATTTCACACTTTGCATCTTCCAATGAAAGGATGCTTGCAGCGAACTCTGCCACCCAAGGATGCAATAAAGTAGTAAGAAAAGGCCGCAAGATTGAGCAAAATGAGGTTCCAAAACCAGGGTCTCAAAACAGGCAGTTTTGCGGTGACGCTTGGGCGTACCCCCATAGTAGCAAGCATGCTGTTGATTTTCCCATGCGTGAGACTTGACTGTGTATCTTCTGCAAGTAAAACATGTCTTGACTATGTTTGGTCTGCGAATGTATTCATGCTCTCTGTTTGAGCAATTTTGCCCGCCCAAGTTTCCCTTCCTTCCTTGGTTGAAGTTGTTGGTTTGTTGCACAATTGAATCCGATCGCCCAGCAGACCGCTGAATGAAGATCATCTCTACACGTCCTTGTTTGCGTCTCCGTACAAATTTCGGGCCCCGGATTGCATTTTGGGGCCTGATTTGGGTCATATTTTGGTCCCTGTTTTGGGTTCCATTTTTGGGCGTGGTTTTGGGGCCCTGGATTTTGTTTGTAATTTTTTGGACCCAAAACGGTGCCCAAAAATGGAACCCGAAACTGGGACCAAAATATGACCCAATTCAGGACCCAAAATGCAATTCGGGGCCCCAAATTTGTACGGAGACACAAACAAGGACGTGTAGAGATGATCTTCATTCAGCGGTCTGCTGGGCGATCGGATTCAATTGTGCAACAAACCAACAACTTCAACCAAGGAAGGAAGGGAAACTTGGGCGGGCAAAATTGCTCAAACAGAGAGCATGAATACATTCGCAGACCAAACATAGTCAAGACATGTTTTACTTGCAGAAGATACACAGTCAAGTCTCACGCATGGGAAAATCAACAGCATGCTTGCTACTATGGGGGTACGCCCAAGCGTCACCGCAAAACTGCCTGTTTTGAGACCCTGGTTTTGGAACCTCATTTTGCTCAATCTTGCGGCCTTTTCTTGCTACTTATTTATTGCCTTCTTGGTTGGCGGACCTCGCTGCAACGCCTCAAGGTGCTGCGCATGTGTTGGTCAGGTCGTGGTTTGCCGCGCCTCTTCCTTGCACCTTTCAATGCTTCGTCAGAAAAGTGAAAAATGCCCATAGAAGATAAACATTTTGTGCTGGCTCCCAGTCCAACAGTTTTACTTGGTTTCTGTGAGGCTTCTAGTGTAGTTTCGGTTGCAAGCAGTTGGTGGGTTGCTGCAGCAGGTTTAGTTGTTGTCTGTTGTCTTGCAGCGATATCGCTCATGTGGCTCTTGGGCGTGTCCTGGTGGGTTAGTTAGTGGCTGGACATGGTGTTGGGGTCGCATTTGGGGGTGCCTTGCGGGTTGGATCTGAAATCTCAAAGTCTTGTGATTGAAAGCTTTTCTGTCGGGAGTCGGGCGGTACTGAGTGCTTGGAGAAGCTTTTGATGTTTCGCGACCAGCAAAAAAGTCGTCAACGTTTCGCTTGCTTTTCTTCGCACGGTTCTATGGCTGTCTGTGACATTCACAGTGTTTGGGCGGTTTTGCTGGTAATTTTGAATAAGGTAGAAGTTTGTCCACTATTTGCAGCGTTGCGTGTGTTTTGTCATACGCAACACATACGCAACATGCACGCAACATGGCGTGTTGCGCGGCCACGCAACGCTGTAATTTACGATGTTTCGCGCTTCTTCCGCTCACGGGATGTAAAAAAGGTAGAACTTCATTTAAAAGACTGGCTGTCCCGAAAATGCGCGGAAAAAGCGCGAAACATCGTAAATTACAGCGTTGCGTGGCCGCGCAACACGCCATGTTGCGTGCATGTTGCTGTTGCGTATGTGTTGCGCATGACCAAACCCACGCAACGCTGTGAGGGGTGCAAAAAATTGAAATGTCTGCGAACATTGTCACATTTTCCCTTGGTCGACGCTTAACAGACGGCAGAACGCCGCAACGGCAGTCTTTACCTTGTATAGTGGCGCAGCACCTTTTTCTTTTTGCGCGGATGGCAGCTTGGTTCCAGCCACAGTTTCAGCCCGATCTATGTCAATCCGATATCCTTTGCCTTCGGTGCCAACGCTACGATTCTTATTAATCGTAGCTTAGGATGCGCGCAGGAGGAGAAGAATGATTAGGATGTGCTCTGTGAGCTCCGTATGTGCCAAATATGTCCAGTCAGTGGTGTGCCATATCTTTGCATAGAGGTACATGTGCAAACGTTCACTTGTGCTTTCTGTCTGCCGGGCTTTCTGTTGGAAGAGTCTTCGCATCTCAGGCTTGAAAGTAAGCCTTTGCAAGAGAGGAGAAGGCAAGGGCAAACCCTTCACCCCATAGACTCTTAGCGCTTCCCAATTTATTATCAGAAGCTTGCGGAGGAAGTTCTTTCCCTGTAGAAATAACCTTGTAGTTTTAATTTGGGCGAAACCTCCTCCGCGTATTTTCCATTGCAAATGCCATGTGATTTTGCGATTGCTCCTCCGCAAGGGTTCACTCCAAACCTACTCCGCACATGGTTTACAATCAGAACTAGCGCGTTGGTTTGCTGTAAAACTTCCTCCGCTGATGTCCTATGAGTCAGTGGTTTTGGTTCAAGATGGTAGCGTTCCTTGGCCGTATCTTTCTCGTCCAGCTTCTTCTTCTGATTCTGTCCTGGCTTTAGGTTGCGGCGCCTTGCGCTCTCTTTTTTCCTTTGCAAATTCCGTGGGCTTCTGCCTGGCTCCCCTTTGACCCCAGCTTGGCAATGTTGAGAACGCGCGTAGGAAGAGAAATCCTTGTATGCTCTGCTTCCTCCCTTGCAAATCAACATTGCTTGAAAGGGGCACGGGGGACGCCAGCATGTTCGCCACGATTCCCCATAGCGAAACTTTGTTCCCTTGTTTCACTGGCCCGCTGGGCAAATTGCTCCAATGTTACTCCACTGTTTGAACATATGCAGCCCGCAGGTGTTGGACAAACTGGCAATTTCACACTTTGCATCTTCCAATGAAAGGATGCTTGCAGCGAACTCTGCCACCCAAGGATGCAATAAAGTAGTAAGAAAAGGCCGCAAGATTGAGCAAAATGAGGTTCCAAAACCAGGGTCTCAAAACAGGCAGTTTTGCGGTGACGCTTGGGCGTACCCCCATAGTAGCAAGCATGCTGTTGATTTTCCCATGCGTGAGACTTGACTGTGTATCTTCTGCAAGTAAAACATGTCTTGACTATGTTTGGTCTGCGAATGTATTCATGCTCTCTGTTTGAGCAATTTTGCCCGCCCAAGTTTCCCTTCCTTCCTTGGTTGAAGTTGTTGGTTTGTTGCACAATTGAATCCGATCGCCCAGCAGACCGCTGAATGAAGATCATCTCTACACGTCCTTGTTTGCGTCTCCGTACAAATTTCGGGCCCCGGATTGCATTTTGGGGCCTGATTTGGGTCATATTTGGGTCCCTGTTTTGGGTTCCATTTTTGGGCGCGGTTTTGGGGCCCTGGATTTTGTTTGTAATTGTAGGGGCCCAAAACGGTGCCCAAAAATGGAACCCGAAACAGGGACCAAAATATGACCCAAATCAGGACCCCAAAATGCAATCCGGGGCCCCAAATTTGTACGGAGATGCAAACAAGGTCTACATGATCTTCATTCAGCGGTCTGCTGGGCGATCGGATTCAATTGTGCAACAAACCAACAGCTTCAACCAAAGAAGGAAGGGAAACTTGGGCGGGCAAAATTGCTCAAACAGAGAGCATGAATACATTCGCAGACCAAACATAGTCAAGACATGTTTTACTTGCAGAAGATACACAGTCAAGTCTCACGCATGGGAAAATCAACAGCATGCTTGCTACTATGGGGGTACGCCCAAGCGTCACCGCAAAACTGCCTGTTTTGAGACCCTGGTTTTGGAACCTCATTTTGCTCAATCTTGCGGCCTTTTCTTGCTACTTATTTATTGCCTTCTTGGTTGGCGGACCTCGCTGCAACGCCTCAAGGTGCTGCGCATGTGTTGGTCAAGTCGTGGTTTGCCGCGCCTCTTCCTTGCACCTTTCAATGCTTCGTCAGAAAAGTGAAAAATGCCCATAGAAGATAAACATTTTGTGCTGGCTCCCAGTCCAACAGTTTTACTTGGTTTCTGTGAGGCTTCTAGTGTAGTTTCGGTTGCAAGCAGTTGGTGGGTTGCTGCAGCAGGTTTTGTTGTTGTCTGTTGTCTTGCAGCGATATCGCTCATGTGGCTCTTGGGCGTGTCCTGGTGGGTTAGTTAGTGGCTGGACATGGTGTTGGGGTCGCATTTGGGGGTGCCTTGCGGGTTGGATCTGAAATCTCAAAGTCTTGTGATTGAAAGCTTTTCTGTCGGGAGTCGGGCGGTACTGAGTGCTTGGAGAAGCTTTTGATGTTTCGCGACCAGCAAAAAAGTCGTCAACGTTTCGCTTGCTTTTCTTCGCACGGTTCTATGGCTGTCTGTGACATTCACAGTGTTTGGGCGGTTTTGCTGGTAATTTTGAATAAGGTAGAAGTGTGTCCACTATTTGCAGCGTTGCGTGTGTTTTGTCATACGCAACACATACGCAACATGCACGCAACATGGCGTGTTGCGCGGCCACGCAACGCTGTAATTTACGATGTTTCGCGCTTCTTCCGCTCACGGGATGTAAAAAAGGTAGAACTTCATTTAAAAGATTGGCTGTCCCGAAAATGCGCGGAAAAAGCGCGAAACATCGTAAATTACAGCGTTGCGTGGCGCGCAACACGCCATGTTGCGTGCATGTTGCGTATGTGTTGCGCATGACCAAACCCACGCAACGCTGTGAGGGGTGCAAAAAATTGAAATGTCTGCGAACATTGTCACATGTTCCCTTGGTCGACGCTTAACAGACGGCAGAACGCCGCAACGGCAGTCTTTACCTTGTATAGTGGCGCAGCACCTTTTTCTTTTTGCGCGGATGGCAGCTTGGTTCCAGCCACAGTTTCAGCCCGATCTATGTCAATCCGATATCCTTTGCCTTCGGTGCCAACGCTACGATTCTTATTAATCGTAGCTTAGGATGTGCGCAGGAGGAGAAGAATGATTAGGATGTGCTCTGTGAGCTCCGTATGTGCCAAATATGTCCAGTCAGTGGTGTGCCATATCTTTGCATAGAGGTACATGTGCAAACGTTCACTTGTGCTTTCTGTCTGCCGGGCTTTCTGTTGGAAGAGTCTTCGCATCTCAGGCTTGAAAGTAAGCCTTTGCAAGAGAGGAGAAGGCAAGGGCAAACCCTTCACCCCATAGACTCTTAGCGCTTCCCAATTTATTATCAGAAGCTTGCGGAGGAAGTTCTTTCCCTGTAGAAATAACCTTGTAGTTTTAATTTGGGCGAAACCTCCTCCGCGTATTTTCCATTGCAAATGCCATGTGATTTTGCGATTGCTCCTCCGCAAGGGTTCACTCCAAACCTACTCCGCACATGGTTTACAATCAGAACTAGCGCGTTGGTTTGCTGTAAAACTTCCTCCGCTGATGTCCTATGAGTCAGTGGTTTTGGTTCAAGATGGTAGCGTTCCTTGGCCGTATCTTTCTCGTCCAGCTTCTTCTTCTGATTCTGTCCTGGCTTTAGGTTGCGGCGCCTTGCGCTCTCTTTTTTCCTTTGCAAATTCCGTGGGCTTCTGCCTGGCTCCCCTTTGACCCCAGCTTGGCAATGTTGAGAACGCGCGTAGGAAGAGAAATCCTTGTATGCTCTGCTTCCTCCCTTGCAAATCAACATTGCTTGAAAGGGGCACGGGGGACGCCCATGCGTTGATTTTCCCATGCGTGAGACTTGACTGTGTATCTTCTGCAAGTAAAACATGTCTTGACTATGTTTGGTCTGCGAATGTATTCATGCTCTCTGTTTGAGCAATTTTGCCCGCCCAAGTTTCCCTTCCTTCCTTGGTTGAAGTTGTTGGTTTGTTGCACAATTGAATCCGATCGCCCAGCAGACCGCTGAATGAAGATCATCTCTACACGTCCTTGTTTGCGTCTCCGTACAAATTTCGGGCCCCGGATTGCATTTTGGGGCCTGATTTGGGTCATATTTTGGTCCCTGTTTTGGGTTCCATTTTTGGGCGTGGTCTTGGGGCCCTGGATTTGTTTGTAATTTTTTGGACCCAAAACGGTGCCCAAAAATGGAACCCGAAACTGGGACCAAAATATGACCCAATTCAGGACCCAAAATGCAATTCGGGGCCCCAAATTTGTACGGAGACACAAACAAGGACGTGTAGAGATGATCTTCATTCAGCGGTCTGCTGGGCGATCGGATTCAATTGTGCAACAAACCAACAACTTCAACCAAGGAAGGAAGGGAAACTTGGGCGGGCAAAATTGCTCAAACAGAGAGCATGAATACATTCGCAGACCAAACATAGTCAAGACATGTTTTACTTGCAGAAGATACACAGTCAAGTCTCACGCATGGGAAAATCAACAGCATGCTTGCTACTATGGGGGTACGCCCAAGCGTCACCGCAAAACTGCCTGTTTTGAGACCCTGGTTTTGGAACCTCATTTTGCTCAATCTTGCGGCCTTTTCTTGCTACTTATTTATTGCCTTCTTGGTTGGCGGACCTCGCTGCAACGCCTCAAGGTGCTGCGCATGTGTTGGTCAAGTCGTGGTTTGCCGCGCCTCTTCCTTGCACCTTTCAATGCTTCGTCAGAAAAGTGAAAAATGCCCATAGAAGATAAACATTTTGTGCTGGCTCCCAGTCCAACAGTTTTACTTGGTTTCTGTGAGGCTTCTAGTGTAGTTTCGGTTGCAAGCAGTTGGTGGGTTGCTGCAGCAGGTTTTGTTGTTGTCTGTTGTCTTGCAGCGATATCGCTCATGTGGCTCTTGGGCGTGTCCTGGTGGGTTAGTTAGTGGCTGGACATGGTGTTGGGGTCGCATTTGGGGGTGCCTTGCGGGTTGGATCTGAAATCTCAAAGTCTTGTGATTGAAAGCTTTTCTGTCGGGAGTCGGGCGGTACTGAGTGCTTGGAGAAGCTTTTGATGTTTCGCGACCAGCAAAAAAGTCGTCAACGTTTCGCTTGCTTTTCTTCGCACGGTTCTATGGCTGCAGTGTTTGGGCGGTTTTGCTGGTAATTTTGAATAAGGTAGAAGTTTGTCCACTATTTGCAGCGTTGCGTGTGTTTTGTCATACGCAACACATACGCAACATGCACGCAACATGGCGTGTTGCGCGGCCACGCAACGCTGTAATTTACGATGTTTCGCGCTTCTTCCGCTCACGGGATGTAAAAAAGGTAGAACTTCATTTAAAAGACTGGCTGTCCCGAAAATGCGCGGAAAAAGCGCGAAACATCGTAAATTACAGCGTTGCGTGGCGCGCAACACGCCATGTTGCGTGCATGTTGCGTATGTGTTGCGCATGACCAAACCCACGCAACGCTGTGAGGGGTGCAAAAAATTGAAATGTCTGCGAACATTGTCACATTTTCCCTTGGTCGACGCTTAACAGACGGCAGAACGCCGCAACGGCAGTCTTTACCTTGATATAGTCGCGCAGCTACCTTTTTCGTTTTGTGCGCAGGAGGAGAAGAATGATTAGGATGTGCTCTGTGAGCTCCGTATGTGCCAAATATGTCCAGTCAGTGGTGTGCCATATCTTTGCATAGAGGTACATGTGCAAACGTTCACTTGTGCTTTCTGTCTGCCGGGCTTTCTGTTGGAAGAGTCTTCGCATCTCAGGCTTGAAAGTAAGCCTTTGCAAGAGAGGAGAAGGCAAGGGCAAACCCTTCACCCCATAGACTCTTAGCGCTTCCCAATTTATTATCAGAAGCTTGCGGAGGAAGTTCTTTCCCTGTAGAAACAACCTTGTAGTTTTAATTTGGGCGAAACCTCCTCCGCGTATTTTCCATTGCAAATGCCATGTGATTTTGCGATTGCTCCTCCGCAAGGGTTCACTCCAAACCTACTCCGCACATGGTTTACAATCAGAACTAGCGCGTTGGTTTGCTGTAAAACTTCCTCCGCTGATGTCCTATGAGTCAGTGGTTTTGGTTCAAGATGGTAGCGTTCCTTGGCCGTATCTTTCTCGTCCAGCTTCTTCTTCTGATTCTGTCCTGGCTTTAGGTTGCGGCGCCTTGCGCTCTCTTTTTTCCTTTGCAAATTCCGTGGGCTTCTGCCTGGCTCCCCTTTGACCCCAGCTTGGCAATGTTGAGAACGCGCGTAGGAAGAGAAATCCTTGTATGCTCTGCTTCCTCCCTTGCAAATCAACATTGCTTGAAAGGGGCACGGGGGACGCCCATGCGTTGATTTTCCCATGCGTGAGACTTGACTGTGTATCTTCTGCAAGTAAAACATGTCTTGACTATGTTTGGTCTGCGAATGTATTCATGCTCTCTGTTTGAGCAATTTTGCCCGCCCAAGTTTCCCCTTCCTTCCTTGGTTGAAGTTGTTGGTTTGTTGCACAATTGAATCCGATCGCCCAGCAGACCGCTGAATGAAGATCATCTCTACACGTCCTTGTTTGCGTCTCCGTACAAATTTCGGGCCCCGGATTGCATTTTGGGGCCTGATTTGGGTCATATTTTGGTCCCTGTTTTGGGTTCCATTTTTGGGCGTGGTCTTGGGGCCCTGGATTTTGTTTGTAATTTTTTGGACCCAAAACGGTGCCCAAAAATGGAACCCGAAACTGGGACCAAAATATGACCCAATTCAGGACCCAAAATGCAATTCGGGGCCCCAAATTTGTACGGAGACACAAACAAGGACGTGTAGAGATGATCTTCATTCAGCGGTCTGCTGGGCGATCGGATTCAATTGTGCAACAAACCAACAACTTCAACCAAGGAAGGGAAACTTGGGCGGGCAAAATTGCTCAAACAGAGAGCATGAATACATTCGCAGACCAAACATAGTCAAGACATGTTTTACTTGCAGAAGATACACAGTCAAGTCTCACGCATGGGAAAATCAACAGCATGCTTGCTACTATGGGGGTACGCCCAAGCGTCACCGCAAAACTGCCTGTTTTGAGACCCTGGTTTTGGAACCTCATTTTGCTCAATCTTGCGGCCTTTTCTTGCTACTTATTTATTGCCTTCTTGGTTGGCGGACCTCGCTGCAACGCCTCAAGGTGCTGCGCATGTGTTGGTCAAGTCGTGGTTTGCCGCGCCTCTTCCTTGCACCTTTCAATGCTTCGTCAGAAAAGTGAAAAATGCCCATAGAAGATAAACATTTTGTGCTGGCTCCCAGTCCAACAGTTTTACTTGGTTTCTGTGAGGCTTCTAGTGTAGTTTCGGTTGCAAGCAGTTGGTGGGTTGCTGCAGCAGGTTTTGTTGTTGTCTGTTGTCTTGCAGCGATATCGCTCATGTGGCTCTTGGGCGTGTCCTGGTGGGTTAGTTAGTGGCTGGACATGGTGTTGGGGTCGCATTTGGGGGTGCCTTGCGGGTTGGATCTGAAATCTCAAAGTCTTGTGATTGAAAGCTTTTCTGTCGGGAGTCGGGCGGTACTGAGTGCTTGGAGAAGCTTTTGATGTTTCGCGACCAGCAAAAAAGTCGTCAACGTTTCGCTTGCTTTTCTTCGCACGGTTCTATGGCTGTCTGTGACATTCACAGTGTTTGGGCGGTTTTGCTGGTAATTTTGAATAAGGTAGAAGTTTGTCCACTATTTGCAGCGTTGCGTGTGTTTTGTCATACGCAACACATACGCAACATGCACGCAACATGGCGTGTTGCGCGGCCACGCAACGCTGTAATTTACGATGTTTCGCGCTTCTTCCGCTCACGGGATGTAAAAAAGGTAGAACTTCATTTAAAAGACTGGCTGTCCCGAAAATGCGCGGAAAAAGCGCGAAACATCGTAAATTACAGCGTTGCGTGGCCGCGCAACACGCCATGTTGCGTGCATGTTGCTGTTGCGTATGTGTTGCGCATGACCAAACCCACGCAACGCTGTGAGGGGTGCAAAAAATTGAAATGTCTGCGAACATTGTCACATTTTCCCTTGGTCGACGCTTAACAGACGGCAGAACGCCGCAACGGCAGTCTTTACCTTGTATAGTGGCGCAGCACCTTTTTCTTTTTGCGCGGATGGCAGCTTGGTTCCAGCCACAGTTTCAGCCCGATCTATGTCAATCCGATATCCTTTGCCTTCGGTGCCAACGCTACGATTCTTATTAATCGTAGCTTAGGATGTGCGCAGGAGGAGAAGAATGATTAGGATGTGCTCTGTGAGCTCCGTATGTGCCAAATATGTCCAGTCAGTGGTGTGCCATATCTTTGCATAGAGGTACATGTGCAAACGTTCACTTGTGCTTTCTGTCTGCCGGGCTTTCTGTTGGAAGAGTCTTCGCATCTCAGGCTTGAAAGTAAGCCTTTGCAAGAGAGGAGAAGGCAAGGGCAAACCCTTCACCCCATAGACTCTTAGCGCTTCCCAATTTATTATCAGAAGCTTGCGGAGGAAGTTCTTTCCCTGTAGAAACAACCTTGTAGTTTTAATTTGGGCGAAACCTCCTCCGCGTATTTTCCATTGCAAATGCCATGTGATTTTGCGATTGCTCCTCCGCAAGGGTTCACTCCAAACCTACTCCGCACATGGTTTACAATCAGAACTAGCGCGTTGGTTTGCTGTAAAACTTCCTCCGCTGATGTCCTATGAGTCAGTGGTTTTGGTTCAAGATGGTAGCGTTCCTTGGCCGTATCTTTCTCGTCCAGCTTCTTCTTCTGATTCTGTCCTGGCTTTAGGTTGCGGCGCCTTGCGCTCTCTTTTTTCCTTTGCAAATTCCGTGGGCTTCTGCCTGGCTCCCCTTTGACCCCAGCTTGGCAATGTTGAGAACGCGCGTAGGAAGAGAAATCCTTGTATGCTCTGCTTCCTCCCTTGCAAATCAACATTGCTTGAAAGGGGCACGGGGGACGCCAGCATGTTTGCCACGATTCTCAGAATGTCCCCATAGCGAAACTTTGTTCCCTTGTTTCACTGGCCCGCTGGGCAAATTGCTCCAATGTTACTCCACTGTTTGAACATATGCAGCCCGCAGGTGTTGGACAAACTGGCAATTTCACACTTTGCATCTTCCAATGAAAGGATGCTTGCAGCGAACTCTGCCACCCAAGGATGCAATAAAGTAGTAAGAAAAGGCCGCAAGATTGAGCAAAATGAGGTTCCAAAACCAGGGTCTCAAAACAGGCAGTTTTGCGGTGACGCTTGGGCGTACCCCCATAGTATACACCCATATGCTCATTGTTGGCATTGGAGTGTAACTGTAGGTGCAAAACAGCATTGGTAATCAACAGCCCGCTTCCAAGCTGGGTGCTCCGTCAGTTAGATCAGTCAGGTTTCGGGGCACACTGCGTCCAAGGTGTTGCAACCTCACTCGGGCTATTACTACTGGGGCGTGCCCAATTGTCTGATCGTGACTTATGGACAGTAACTACACACCCTACTACCCTTAAACAAATCAATCCTAAAGCTGCCGAAAAGTTTATACATCGGCTCAGGCTGTTTCGGCAACCAGTCCTCTCGGTTGTCTCTAAGAGCATTGCTTTCAATACGTTTGCACAAAGTGTGGTACTATATACCACATCCTATTTTGGTGCTGCCACGGAAGATCTCCAAATGCTACGCGCGGCAGCAACGGAACTCTTACTAGGACGTAGTTGGATTAGACATGACCTCCTTGCATTTATATTTCGACTGTGTAAAATTGCACCACTACTTGACCCGGGTGCAAGTATCCTTGTTTCTGCATTAGGGTTATTTCTGCGAAAAGGAGGAAAGGTTCATGAACTGTATGTTGAAACTCCACCGGCAGTGAACAGACAAACACACGAAGTTAGGACACTATGGCAAGCGTGGGAACGTGTCGTTGGGGAAGGTGTCCTAACAAGAGCTGTGTCAGAAAGTAGTACAATCAAACAACGCATAAACGCAGGCAAAAAATGTGTGCTCCATCACATGATGCAACTTGCATCTGACCATATTCGTAATAAGGTGCTAACAGCAGGATGGACGGGAGGAATCAGCTGGGCATGGCTCAGTCATGCTTGCGAGGCCAACAAGCGATGGATTCCTAGTATTACTAGGTTCACCTTGCTACGCTGGGCAGTCAATGAGGATGATGATGAGTGGTTAGCACGACGTGGCCAAAGCCGGCAAAAAATGTGCTCTCTGTGCCAACTTTGGCCGTGCATACCCACTCGGCGGCTATCAAATCGCAATTTGTGAAACATGTATAGTAACCAAACAGCTGACAGCCTTTACGACAGACTCCCTTGTCAGACTGCTTGAGACATCACATAGAGAACTCCCTATGCAAGAAGAATTGCCAGCAAGTGAAGACTGGGACAAATGCATTGCATGTGCAAAGGGAGACAATACTGTAGGGCATTGGGTTCGGTGGTGTGTAGTACCTATCAGCGCACTACGAAGCCTGACAGGAGATGATTCAATACTGTCGTTGGCCGAAGGGTCAAGGAAAAGCGTTAAGCACTTAGCAATAGCCTCGCGAGTAGTTCATCAATTCAGGTTGCTACTACGGGAATCAGGTGCAATGAGACATCAAGTCTCTGCTCCCCCTACCCCCATGGATACCTGGATACATAACCTCGTACAAAGAGTACAAACAGAGCTACCCCTGGACCTTCGTATGCAGCATGTAAGGACACAATTAGTTTCCGCCCACTGTTCTGTTGATGATTCGCTACTCTGGTGCTGTGACAAACCCCCACTCCACATCTCGTGTGCCCTTGCTCCAGCTCGGGTATGCATTACGCGTGAGGCAGTGGAAACCAATCAAATAATTGCGGTCGTCCCCTTAGGCTCTGAGCCGCTACAATTAATTCAGCAAACTATCCAGTTCGGAACAGGAATCTCCCCTAATGTCTCGCTCTCCACTTTCCAGTGTGAGTGTGGTGACTATCATTGCCGTCTTACGGCATTGCAGCCTATAGGCACCAATGAGGTGCTCAGCAGCTATCTTAAGTCTGACAAGACTACACTACTAGTACAATTTGACGGATCCTGTCATGCTGATAAGGAAACAGGTGGAGCGGGCGCTGCTCTTTTAGAACTCCAGCGAGAAGGACTAACGTTGCTCAAGTGGAGGGCTGTTGCATTACCTAGCTGCCAGACAATATCTTTGCTGAGGCGGTGTCAGCTAACCTCGCAACAGACCTCTTATGTGAAGAAATGGTACACAGAAGCTACGCAGTTGACCAGGCCTACCTACAAGGGGATATCCTCCCCATCGTTAAGCACCTAGCCTTCGCAGGATGCTTTCGTAGGATCGACCTACAGCCTATTATACAGCAAATTCGCCGGAAACAATCAAGGTTTTTTGACTATGGAAAATGGGTACAATGGAGGTCTTTCAGTGAGGCCCTGGAATTCAAGCCTCTTTCTGGACCCCGTTTTGGGGTTCCAAACCTTGACTGAAAATACATGTCCAATGCACAACGGAACCCCCAATCCCAAGTCCTCAGCCTTCGACTTCGCTTTCGCAGCTGCTTTGGGCGGCATGGGCGACCACTTCCACAAGACAAAACTTGCGCAGGCAGTAGCAAACTCTAAGGTCTAAGGCTTGAACACAAGTTGCCGCTAGGTATGACACAACGACAAACGGCAGCAGTCATTGAAACCCTCAACACCAACAACAAAATGCGCACAGGCGGTCTGCTGCTGTGGCATTTCTCAGCTGCTGGCTTCTCCAGGCACCCATGCTCCAGTACGACCTACAATGTGAAACAAAGTCAAAGCGTCAATAAACTCTCTTGATGTCATAATGTCAGCCATTGAAACTCAAGACTCAGCGCTCCATTCCAACATGGTTCCATCATCCCTGCATCATACCTTAAGCATTGAAGATCTTCTGATTGTTTCGTGTTTGCTTAGAAGCCTACGCTTCACCAAGGCCGGGCCATGCTCAAATCCAGAAGCGGCAGTTCTAGGAAATTGCCAAGAAACAGAAGCTTGTAAGTATTTAAAAATCAGGTAGCCTGACCTTTCTCACGTTCTCTGGCAGAACATCGCCTCTAAAAAATCAAGTGGCAAAGATCTCTCGTCAGCACTCACACTCTAAAGGGATCAAATAGCAGCACCTTCCATGGTAACAGCCATGTTCCACACAGAAAAACGGGCGCATAAAAACTGCAAAAGTTTAGGTACGCTGGCTGACGTATCGGATATTTCGGAGAAGTATCAGTCAACACAAAACCCAATGCAAAAGGACAACATCAAAGGGCAAAAGCACCAGCTGACACTTTAGCAAAATCAGAAGCTGCATTGACTGGAGTCAAAACTGTTTGAAGGGGCCTGCCGAAACCTTGCTGACACATGGAGCAAAGACTGGACTCAAAACTGTGCGGATCTTGCCCAAAATAGCCCTTGGAAGCGCACCTCCAGGCAATGTCGAAGCTCACAGCTGAATCGCAAAGTCTCAGCCTGCCAGGTCGATCAAATGAAACCACAGTCAGCCACAACATGGTCAATACAGAAAGAAATGCCAAAGGAAAACATCAAACCAGCTGACACGTTGGCAAAATCAGAAGCTGCATTGACTGGATTCGAAACTGTTTGAAATGACCTGTCGAACCATCAGCAGCAAACTGGTGAACTTGCAACAAATCACGAAACAAACATCAGGGAAAAGGCAGACAACAGGACATGTGTTTTGACCACCTGCGACAAAACATGAAATGTCACCTTTTTCAACACATTAGCAAGAAGGTCGGGCGTCAGCCTATGCAAAACAAATTAAGAATCAATTGGAACCGCTTAGCACTACCACCACCCTGTTTCCAGGGTTGGCAAGCCAATCGTGATTCTCCAAATAATCTAAATTCTTCGTTGAATAATTGACTGTTGCAACCACTGGCACGCCAAACAAATCGCGATGGTATGCGCATGTGCCACCTGCAGTTGAACCGAATTCAACTAAGGCATCATACTTGCCCTGAAGCTTCTCCTGGTGGCTGACAAGGAAATTCAAATCTCTCACATCATCAAGGACCAATCCATCATGTACGGCCCGCTGAAAGTGCCTCATGGTCTCTGGGAAAAACTCCAAAGTTCCTATCTTCAGTTCCAAAGGTCGCTTGAACAGGCTCTTGGCCCATTCAGTTTTCCCTGCTCGGGAAGGCCCGAGCACAACCAAGATAGGGTAGCGCAAGGCATCAGCTTGAAAAAGCTTGAGCCAAGCCTCAGCATCTGGCACTTTCGGAAACGGCCGGAAGAGGCTGGGGTTGGACCGAATCCTTTGAACTCGCTCTGCCATGGCCAAAGTCAAAGCTGCACTATCCTCATGGTCCTTGCAAGCATCTAAATTTCGTTTGCGTGAGAGCACACCATCTCTTGTCAAATAAAGCAATTTCTCATAAGTGGCTGAGCTGATTTTACGTTGCTTCCACAACGTCTCCGGCCACTTGCCCAGGACTTGGTAGGTCTTCTCACACCGAACCCAGCATGGCAAATAATTGCCCTCTGTGAACGGCAACCCATCCTTGCCAAAGAGTGTGCCGATTTTGTCTGCGAAGACGTAAAACATCCCCCGGTCAATGGACCGTTGCAACTGTCGCCCAGACAGCCCTTCACCACAGAGATCTGTGGAGCTCGCATTTGGTCTGGCAGCAGCAAAGGAAAACACATCAACCACACGGCTGTCTAAGGCTTTGTGGAATTGCACCATGAGGTGGACGTGTGGCTTGCCTGATGAACATGTCTCCATGGAAGCACACCACTTCTCTACCTCCCCAATGAGCAACATGATCACGAACAAAAGTCAAGAAAGCTGGCCATTGATCCTGCTGCACGCCATGGTACGTCAACAGCACTGCAACGGAACGAATCCGATACCCTTGGCGGCCTGTCTCCTTCTTGCCTACCAAAGACATAGCGGAAGCTTGGGCTGGTCGGCCACCAGGGTCCTTCCTCCCTTTCACCGTTTGCCATTCCTCCCGCGCTCGTTGCAACTGCTGAGCGTGTTCCACACAGCCTCCTTTGTCAGGGTGCACCTTCTTGATGATGCACCGGAAAGCTTTCTCCACCAAAGGATCAGGGCTCTCCCGCGTGACCTTCACGCAGACTCCATATTGGTGGGCCAACGCCAACAACAAGGAAACTAAGGCGCATTTCGCCACCTGCACAGCGGAAGCTACCATCTTGAACCAAAACCACTGCCTCACAGGACATCAGCGGAGGAAGTTTTACTGCAAAGCAACGCGTTAGTTCTGATTGGAAACAATGTGCGGAGGAGGTTTGGAGTAAACCCTTGCGGAGGAGTAATAGCCAAATCAGGTGGCATTTGCAATGGAAAATACGCGGAGGAGGTTTCGCCCGAACTAAAAATACAATGTTATTTCTGTCGGGAAAGAACCTCCTCCGCAAGCTACTAAGAATGAATTGGGAAGTAAGGCGCTAAGAGTCTACGGGGGTGAAGGGGCAGGTCCTGACACTACGGAGTCGCGAACCGGTACATGTCCATGTCGACACCCGTACACTTCATCACCCCGCCTGCACCGTCTTGGAGATGCATTGGGTCGGCGCGTGTGTACCTGGAAGCAAGTGGCTATAGGATGACACGCAACTACGACTACAACACCTTCGAAGTGTCACGACTGACTCTGACATAATGCTGTCAAAGCAACCAAGCTAATCACATGGCCGTGCTATAAATGCGGTTTGTAGAAAACTAGGAGCTGCCATGGTCAAAAGCAAATGCGCGTCATGTGTTGCACTAAGCTGACAGATGACTGCCGACTCCTGAGGTCAAAGTTTCTGAGGCAGAAGCGGCTGATCAGCTACACAGAGAAAATCGCGAGCACCACATGCATTCCCGTACATCATGCAAGGACCTACCACTCTGACACTTCAGACTTGGAAACCCAGCACTGCTACAAGACACGGCAAACATGTTAACCAAACTAGGAACAACTAGGAAACATACAAACATGCTGCAGGTGGACAGGAAATGGCTGTGCTCGAAGCTGCAACTACAAGACTGCAGGCCTCGTCACGGCTACAAATAATAAAGTCCAGAAGTCTTACCCGGGATCTATAACCTCAGGCAATTCAAGCTCACATCTCTTCCCATAGAAAGACGGTTGTCCAGTTAACTCTACCGACGAGGATTGCCAAAACCAAAGGCGCGCATGGGGAAGAGGTCTCATAAGTCTTGTTCAATGTTCAATGTGGTCCAAAAACCCTTTGTGACAACAACTGGCAAAACAAGATGTTTAGCTGACAAAATGGGTTTCCTAAATCTTGTTTCGCAAGCCACGATTCCATATTCATCCCTTGCTTGACAGATCAGATTATGTTATACGCAATCATCGGCCAGCACTGTGCGGCAAATTACAAGCAAACTGGCTGTTGCGACGAGTTTCCCATTTGCTGTCGCACTTTGGTCGTCTGTGTCACGAGCCGGGCAGAGTGAAAAGCAGCTACACAACCGAAGGCCACTCAAGTGAGTGATCTATGCCACTCCAACTGTACCTTGGGGCCTGTGGTCTGCACCACTGCAACTGTAGTTTCCCATGCTCTGCGAGGCAAAGGCTCCTGCGAGCCTCACGCACCTCTCATTCTGCCCGATCTCCCTGCAAGCACATGTCACAATCAAAACAACGACAACAATGAGGTTGGCTCGGAGCGGCATTGATAGCATGGGCGCTGTCCATTCTGAGACAGAACACTTTTATTACTGTGTTTCAAATGCAGGCTCTCTCTCTTTCAGTCAAATGTGACACGGACATGATCAAAAACGAAACTGCCGCAGGTTCGGTACGGCATTGACAGAATGGACGCTGCATAGCTTGGAATGACTGGTTCAGCAGTCAAAACCAACCAGGCTCTCTAACTCTACCACGCCTAGTTGGGGGCTCTCGCCAACTCTGCAGCCTCCGCCTCAGGACAGCATTGCTCTGGCCCGGTATGAAAAACCTTTGAAACATGCTCCCTGCCTCCTTGGCTTCGACCAGGAGCTTCAAATCTGCGGTGGACAACATTTTGGCCGCCTGCAGGAACAACAGACTGGTGTACAGATTCGCCACTAACATTCAAACGCTTTATGGTCAACTAGACCCCTACAAGAAAAGATCCAAGCGATTCCACCGAAGGTTAAGAGAAACATCTGCTTGCCACCCAAACATCGGTGGCAATACTATGGGGGAATGCTGCCCATGTGGTCTTGGAGAACTACGCGTTTCAAGCTCCCAAATTAAGAACCTATATCTGGCCACCTTCAAACCACAATCAGCACACCAACATCCCGCACCGCTGCACCTACAACCCTTCAAGGCCAAGCCTGCGACCCCAAACAAGCGCACTGTGGCAACCGCGCGGTGTAGACTAACCAGCCCACAAGCAGCAAGGCCCCAAACAAAGCCCGGTGTCTAAACACAACCTACCGCCTACCGCCCTCACGGGTCTACCTACCGCCCGTCCAGGTCAAACCTACGGCCTCAAATCCCGGTGTTTAAGGTGTACCACACCCCTGGTGTTTAAGGTGAACCACACCGGTGTTTAAGGTGTACCACACCCCTGGTGTTTAAGGTGAACCACACCGGTGTTTAAGGTGTACCACACCCCTGGTGTTTAAGGTGAACCACACCGGTGTTTAAGGTGTACCACACCCCTGGTGTTTAAGGTGAACCACACCGGTGTTTAAGGTGTACCACACCCCTGGTGTTTAAGGTGAACCACACCGGTGTTTAAGGTGTACCACACCCCTGGTGTTTAAGGTGAACCACACCGGTGTTTAAGGTGTACCACACCCTGGTGTTTAAGGTGAACCACACCGGTGTTTAAGGTGTACCACACCCCCGGTGTTTAAGGTGAACCACACCAGTGTTTAAGGTGTACCACCACCACGGTGTGTAAGGTACACCCTACCTGCAACCCTGCAAGCCCGCCTACGACCCTCAAACCTCCACCTACGACCCTTCCAGGTCACACCTGCGACCTGCAATCTCCTTGTACAGGGAGTGGACTGACAGGGGTGTCTCCAAGCGACAAACTCAAATGCACGTGGACTGACAGGGGTGTCTCCAAGCGACAAACTCAAATCCGTTTTACCTTTGCACATTCGCCAGTTCGGGGTTCTTTTTGACCTCTTACTTTGTTCCAAACTGCTTGAAAACATCGAGCTCACATTTGTTCTCTGTATCTTTTAACCTAGCACTTTGTCTTTTAGAAACGCTGCTTACATTCGCTGTCCGCAAGGACCATAAACCAGTTTTAGCAAGCAGACAGTATAAACGACTTCCACCAAGATTTCTTTGCACTGCGTAAATCTGCATGGACAGCGCCTTGACAAGTCGCTTCTTCCGCTTTGCTGCATTCTTAGCTGCCTTGCGATTCTCTCGCATTGCTTTGCGCAAGTCGGAGCGCTGGCCCTTGAGCCTTGCCAACTCGTCTTTTGTAATTTCCTGGCCGACAAGGTGGACCCCAAAACTGGCGCCGCTTTTGCACTTCAATTTTGAAGCCCCTGGACACAGCCCCCCCAGTGCAGCGCACAAACTATTTTCCCACAAGTTGTACCCTCAGTCTAGGGTGCGGACCGCATGAGGGTTCCATTGGATGTATTTTGCCGCATTTCCTTGCCACTTCAAAGGGAACAGGCAGTCAGGCAAACCACCAGAAGGCATTGTTGAGGGAACGGGCGGCGCATCCACCCATCCGAGCTTGCTGAGCAAGGGAGAAGAAATACGATGCTGATATCCAAGAATACCATCACTTTCAAACGCATGCTTCCATGGCTTCGACGACAGCTTTTTGGTGGCATTTGCGACAATTTCCAACCACAGTTCCAAGCTCACCTGTCCATCTGGAGCTGCAGCCCTTCTTCGTCTCCATGACTCTTGCACATTATGCTTGAAAGCAGCAAAGATGTGAGTGTCGCATGGCTGAAGTAAGGACGTCATGCCAGGAGGCACAAATAGGAGACGCAATCCCAGGGAATAAGCCAAATCAAACAAAGAATCATGCAGGTGGCACGGTGCCAAGTCTAGCAACAACAACACCTGGCGGGATTCCAAAATAGCCCCCAATCTGTCACAGAGGAGTCGCAAGTATCTGGCCATCAACCGGTGCGTATTCCATGCGGAGTTCTCTCTCCAAACCACCACCCGCGGACACAGCTCCGCAGCATGCCGGGCAAACGCAGCTGGGAAAAGACGCTTGTTGCCCAGCAACACCTGGGGCAGAAGCTGCTGGACTTCAGGATCATGGGTGACAGCGCAAATGTATGTGGCCCTGGCTTTGAGAGCCTGCGATTTAACTTTATCCATCGGGGCACCTTGTCGAACAACTGTCCCAGACAACGCGCCCCAGTGAAACCCAATGCTGGACTCATCCATGTTGATAACTAAAGGCTCGTCACCAGCATCCTTCAATGCATAATTGCACCATTGCCAAAAGGCCATCGCCTGCCAAAGGCCGCTTGACAATGATCATTTTCAGTCCAAAAAGCGGACCCCATTTTGGGGTCTATTTTCCGGACCCAAAAATGACAAGCAATTTGGCTAGGAAGTGAGAAACCTTGGTCATCTGCACTTTGGGGTCCGCTTTTTGGACCCCAAAACGGGGTCCGCATTTGGAATCAAAAATGCGTACAAATGAGATCCAAAACTTGCACTGTATGCTTCAAAACTGCAAGAACCGGAGGTTGTGATTTGTCATGGTCCTACAAACAGCAAATCAGCATTTTACCGGAATACCCAAATATTGACCGAATGTCAACACTGCATCTCAAAGAAACCTTTACAAATCTGCTTGCACAACACTAACCCAGCCAATCAACCACCCGTGCCTTGGACTGCTTCTCCTGCAACGACATTGGTGGACTCGTCCGTAGCTTGCCAAGTTTGCACCCAAAGCGATTCCTGAAGGCCGCAAGGTACCTGCGCTGGCCGCGTGCAGTTGCTAATGGGCGAAGTAGCCGCGCCTGCAAGTCAACAGGCCAACTGTCGGGCAGCAAATGCTGGACGCGGTCGACCATCATGCGCCGCGATGGGGCCACTCCAAATTCATAATTCATTTTCTGAACCCACTCACGCAGTTGGAACAGCACTAGGTAGCGAAAGGCTGCCAGTAGCCGATGTATCGGATATTGTCGGTAAGGGTCCAACATGAGCATGACCTTGTCTTCCAAAGGAGCTCTGATGTACTCCCACTCAACGTGAGCCACTGCACTGTCCAGCGACATGCAACGTTTGGATCTGGAAAGGTGGAAGTGACCAGCGACATCGGCACGATAGCCTGAAAAAATAAAGACAACCAGAGCTTGTTGGTCAACAATTTCTTCCCGAGCTGTTTCTCTCTGCTTGGCTCTTCTGATATGCCGTTGCAAGTTAGCAATCTTCTTTTGCACCTCCGCTAGTTGGTCACACATGGCTAACAAGCGTGCGCGCGCAATCAAGAATAGCAGTGCACCTATCCGAGCAGCAAATGTTTGAGCCAAAAAATCGTCAACAATTCAGATTTGGCTTTCGGCTTTGCTGCAGAAGCTGCACAATGGAGGTCTTTCAGTGAGGCCCTGGAATTCAAGCCTCTTTCTGGACCCCGTTTTGGGGTTCCAAACCTTGACTGAAAATACATGTCCAATGCACAACGGAACCCCCAATCCCAAGTCCTCAGCCTTCGACTTCGCTTTCGCAGCTGCTTTGGGCGGCATGGGCGACCACTTCCACAAGACAAAACTTGCGCAGGCAGTAGCAAACTCTAAGGTCTAAGGCTTGAACACAAGTTGCCGCTAGGTATGACACAACAACAAACGGCAGCAGTCATTGAAACCCTCAACACCAACAACAAAATGCGCACAGGCGGTCTGCTGCTGTGGCATTTCTCAGCTGCTGGCTTCTCCAGGCACCCATGCTCCAGTACGACCTACAATGTGAAACAAAGTCAAAGCGTCAATAAACTCTCTTGATGTCATAATGTCAGCCATTGAAACTCAAGACTCAGCGCTCCATTCCAACATGGTTCCATCATCCCTGCATCATACCTTAAGCATTGAAGATCTTCTGATTGTTTCGTGTTTGCTTAGAAGCCTACGCTTCACCAAGGCCGGGCCATGCTCAAATCCAGAAGCGGCAGTTCTAGGAAATTGCCAAGAAACAGAAGCTTGTAAGTATTTAAAAATCAGGTAGCCTGACCTTTCTCACGTTCTCTGGCAGAACATCGCCTCTAAAAAATCAAGTGGCAAAGATCTCTCGTCAGCACTCACACTCTAAAGGGATCAAATAGCAGCACCTTCCATGGTAACAGCCATGTTCCACACAGAAAAACGGGCGCATAAAAACTGCAAAAGTTTAGGTACGCTGGCTGACGTATCGGATATTTCGGAGAAGTATCAGTCAACACAAAACCCAATGCAAAAGGACAACATCAAAGGGCAAAAGCACCAGCTGACACTTTAGCAAAATCAGAAGCTGCATTGACTGGAGTCAAAACTGTTTGAAGGGACCTGCCGAAACCTTGCTGACACATGGAGCAAAGACTGGACTCAAAACTGTGCGGATCTTGCCCAAAATAGCCCTTGGAAGCGCACCTCCAGGCAATGTCGAAGCTCACAGCTGAATCGCAAAGTCTCAGCCTGCCAGGTCGATCAAATGAAACCACAGTCAGCCACAACATGGTCAATACAGAAAGAAATGCCAAAGGAAAACATCAAACCAGCTGACACGTTGGCAAAATCAGAAGCTGCATTGACTGGATTCGAAACTGTTTGAAATGACCTGTCGAACCATCAGCAGCAAACTGGTGAACTTGCAACAAATCACGAAACAAACATCAGGGAAAAGGCAGACAACAGGAAATGTGTTTTGACCACCTGCGACAAAACATGAAATGTCACCTTTTTCAACACATTAGCAAGAAGGTCGGGCGTCAGCCTATGCAAAACAAATTAAGAATCAATTGGAACCGCTTAGCACTACCACCACCCTGTTTCCAGGGTTGGCAAGCCAATCGTGATTCTCCAAATAATCTAAATTCTTCGTTGAATAATTGACTGTTGCAACCACTGGCACGCCAAACAAATCGCGATGGTATGCGCATGTGCCACCTGCAGTTGAACCGAATTCAACTAAGGCATCATACTTGCCCTGAAGCTTTTCCTGGTGGCTGACAAGGAAATTCAAATCTCTCACATCATCAAGGACCAATCCATCATGTACGGCCCGCTGAAAGTGCCTCATGGTCTCTGGGAAAAACTCCAAAGTTCCTATCTTCAGTTCCAAAGGTCGCTTGAACAGGCTCTTGGCCCATTCAGTTTTCCCTGCTCGGGAAGGCCCGAGCACAACCAAGATAGGGTAGCGCAAGGCATCAGCTTGAAAAAGCTTGAGCCAAGCCTCAGCATCTGGCACTTTCGGAAACGGCCGGAAGAGGCTGGGGTTGGACCGAATCCTTTGAACTCGCTCTGCCATGGCCAAAGTCAAAGCTGCACTATCCTCATGGTCCTTGCAAGCATCTAAATTTCGTTTGCGTGAGAGCACACCATCTCTTGTCAAATAAAGCAATTTCTCATAAGTGGCTGAGCTGATTTTACGTTGCTTCCACAACGTCTCCGGCCACTTGCCCAGGACTTGGTAGGTCTTCTCACACCGAACCCAGCATGGCAAATAATTGCCCTCTGTGAACGGCAACCCATCCTTGCCAAAGAGTGTGCCGATTTTGTCTGCGAAGACGTAAAACATCCCCCGGTCAATGGACCGTTGCAACTGTCGCCCAGACAGCCCTTCACCACAGAGATCTGTGGAGCTCGCATTTGGTCTGGCAGCAGCAAAGGAAAACACATCAACCACACGGCTGTCTAAGGCTTTGTGGAATTGCACCATGAGGTGGACGTGTGGCTTGCCTGATGAACATGTCTCCATGGAAGCACACCACTTCTCTACTCCCCAATGAGCAACATGATCACGAACAAAAGTCAAGAAAGCTGGCCATTGATCCTGCTGCACGCCATGGTACGTCAACAGCACTGCAACGGAACGAATCCGATACCCTTGGCGGCCTGTCTCCTTCTTGCCTACCAAAGACATAGCGGAAGCTTGGGCTGGTCGGCCACCAGGGTCCTTCCTCCCTTTCACCGTTTGCCATTCCTCCCGCGCTCGTTGCAACTGCTGAGCGTGTTCCACACAGCCTCCTTTGTCAGGGTGCACCTTCTTGATGATGCACCGGAAAGCTTTCTCCACCAAAGGATCAGGGCTCTCCCGCGTGACCTTCACGCAGACTCCATATTGGTGGGCCAACGCCAACAACAAGGAAACTAAGGCGCGTTTCGCCACCTGCACAGCGGAAGCTACCATCTTGAACCAAAACCACTGCCTCACAGGACATCAGCGGAGGAAGTTTTACTGCAAAGCAACGCGTTAGTTCTGATTGGAAACAATGTGCGGAGTAGGTTTGGAGTAAACCCTTGCGGAGGAGTAATAGCCAAATCAGGTGGCATTTGCAATGGAAAATACGCGGAGGAGGTTTCGCCCGAACTAAAAATACAATGTTATTTCTGTCGGGAAAGAACCTCCTCCGCAAGCTACTAAGAATGAATTGGGAAGTAAGGCGCTAAGAGTCTACGGGGGTGAAGGGGCAGGTCCTGACACTACGGAGTCGCGAACCGGTACATGTCCATGTCGACACCCGTACACTTCATCACCCCGCCTGCACCGTCTTGGAGATGCATTGGGTCGGCGCGTGTGTACCTGGAAGCAAGTGGCTATAGGATGACACGCAACTACGACTACAACACCTTCGAAGTGTCACGACTGACTCTGACATAATGCTGTCAAAGCAACCAAGCTAATCACATGGCCGTGCTATAAATGCGGTTTGTAGAAAACCAGGAGCTGCCATGGTCAAAAGCAAATGCGCGTCATGTGTTGCACTAAGCTGACAGATGACTGCCGACTCCTGAGGTCAAAGTTTCTGAGACAGAAGCGGCTGATCAGCTACACAGAGAAAATCGCGAGCACCACATGCATTCCCGTACATCATGCAAGGACCTACCACTCTGACACTTCAGACTTGGGAACCCAGCACTGCTACAAGACACGGCAAACATGTTAACCAAACTAGGAACAACTAGGAAACATACAAACATGCTGCAGGTGGACAGGAAATGGCTGTGCTCGAAGCTGCAACTACAAGACTGCAGGCCTCGTCACGGCTACAAATAATAAAGTCCAGAAGTCTTACCCGGGATCTATAACCTCAGGCAATTCAAGCTCACATCTCTTCCCATAGAAAGACGGTTGTCCAGTTAACTCTACCGACGAGGATTGCCAAAACCAAAGGCGCGCATGGGGAAGAGGTCTCATAAGTCTTGTTCAATGTTCAATGTGGTCCAAAAACCCTTTGTGACAACAACTGGCAAAACAAGATGTTTAGCTGACAAAATGGGTTTCCTAAATCTTGTTTCGCAAGCCCCGATTCCATATTCATCCCTTGCTTGACAGATCAGATTATGTTATACGCAATCATCGGCCAGCACTGTGCGGCAAATTACAAGCAAACTGGCTGTTGCGACGAGTTTCCCATTTGCTGTCGCACTTTGGTCGTCTGTGTCACGAGCCGGGCAGAGTGAAAAGCAGCTACACAACCGAAGGCCACTCAAGTGAGTGATCTATGCCACTCCAACTGTACCTTGGGGCCTGTGGTCTGCACCACTGCAACTGTAGTTTCCCATGCTCTGCGAGGCAAAGGCTCCTGCGAGCCTCACGCACCTCTCATTCTGCCCGATCTCCCTGCAAGCACATGTCACAATCAAAACAACGACAACAATGAGGTTGGCTCGGAGCGGCATTGATAGCATGGGCGCTGTCCATTCTGAGACAGAACACTTTTATTACTGTGTTTCAAATGCAGGCTCTCTCTCTCTTTCAGTCAAATGTGACACGGACATGATCAAAAACGAAACTGCCGCAGGTTCGGTACGGCATTGACAGAATGGACGCTGCATAGCTTGGAATGACTGGTTCAGCAGTCAAAACCAACCAGGCTCTCTAACTCTACCACGCCTAGTTGGGGGCTCTCGCCAACTCTGCAGCCTCCGCCTCAGGACAGCATTGCTCTGGCCCGGTATGAAAAACCTTTGAAACATGCTCCCTGCCTCCTTGGCTTCGACCAGGAGCTTCAAATCTGCGGTGGACAACATTTTGGCCGCCTGCAGGAACAACAGACTGGTGTACAGATTCGCCACTAACATTCAAACGCTTTATGGTCAACTAGACCCCTACAAGAAAAGATCCAAGCGATTCCACCGAAGGTTAAGAGAAACATCTGCTTGCCACCCAAACATCGGTGGCAATACTATGGGGGAATGCTGCCCATGTGGTCTTGGAGAACTACGCGTTTCAAGCTCCCAAATTAAGACCCTATATCTGGCCACCTTCAAACCACAATCAGCACACCAACATCCCGCACCGCTGCACCTACAACCCTTCAAGGCCAAGCCTGCGACCCCAAACAAGCGCCCTGTGGCAACCGCGCGGTGTAGACTAACCAGCCCACAAGCAGCAAGGCCCCAAACAAAGCCCGGTGTCTAAACACAACCTACCGCCTACCGCCCTCACGGGTCCACCTACCGCCCGTCCAGGTCAAACCTACGGCCTCAAATCCCGGGGTTTAAGGTGTACCACACCCCTGGTGTTTAAGGTGAACCACACCGGTGTTTAAGGTGTACCACACCCCTGGTGTTTAAGGTGAACCACACCGGTGTTTAAGGT
Source organism: Cladocopium goreaui (assembly GCA_947184155.2). Taxonomy (NCBI): domain Eukaryota; class Dinophyceae; order Suessiales; family Symbiodiniaceae; genus Cladocopium; species Cladocopium goreaui. Next base: position 56,125 of record CAMXCT020002535.1, read on the forward strand.
GTACCACACCCCTGGTGTTTAAGGGGAACCACACCGGGGTTTAAGGTGTACCACACCCTGGTGTTTAAGGTGAACCACACCGGTGTTTAAGGTGTACCACACCCCTGGTGTTTAAGGTGAACCACACCGGTGTTTAAGGGGTACCACACCCTGGTGTTTAAGGTGAACCACACCGGTGTTTAAGGCGTACCACACCCCTGGTGTTTAAGGTGAACCACACCGGTGTTTAAGGTGTACCACACCCTGGTGTTTAAGGTGAACCACACCAGTGTTTAAGGTGTACCACCTCCACGGTGTGTAAGGTACACCCTACCTGCAACCCTGCAAGCCCGCCTACGACCCTCAAACCTCCACCTACGACCCTTCCAGGTCACACCTGCGACCTGCAATCTCCTTGTACAGGGAGTGGACTGACAGGGGTGTCTCCAAGCGACAAACTCAAACGTGGACTGACAGGGGTGTCTCCAAGCAACAAACTCAAATCCGTTTTACCTTTGCACATTCGCCAGTTCGGGGTTCTTTTTGACCTCTTACTTTGTTCCAAACTGCTTGAAAACATCGGGCTCACATTTGTTCTCTGTATCTTTTAACCTAGCACTTTGTCCTTAGAAACGCTGCTTACATTCGCTGTCCGCAAGGACCATAAACCAGTTTTAGCAAGCAGACAGTATAAACGACTTCCACCAAGATTTCTTTGCACTGCGTAAATCTGCATGGACAGCGCCTTGACAAGTCGCTTCTTCCGCTTTGCTGCATTCTTAGCTGCCTTGCGATTCTCTCGCATTGCTTTGCGCAAGTCGGAGCGCTGGCCCTTGAGCCTTGCCAACTCGTCTTTTGTAATTTCCTGGCCGACAAGGTGGACCCCAAAACTGGCGCCGCTTTTGCACTTCAATTTTGAAGCCCCTGGACACAGCCCCCCCAGTAAGCGGTATGCGGTCCTAAAGGGACCGTGTTTAGATTCATTTTTTGAAGTTTGTTGTATCAAGGTTGCAGAAGCGCAACGTTTTGGTTTCAATGAAGCTTTGTGGCTTATGGCGACCGGAAGGGAAACTAGGGAGGCCCTTTTGAGCGAAGCCAGTTTTGAGAAAGTTTTCCGGACCCAGAATTGGGTCCGTCGGAGGAAGCTGTTTTGTAGATGATTTTGTTTCTTGTGGGGGCAAGCGGGGTGCATATCGGTTGCTGCTTGAACCGAGTTGAAGGTAGCTTTTTATTATTTCGTTTCGTCTGGTGGCTTGATTGTTTGCTGCTAAAAGAAGTTCGCGCAGGTGGCCGGCTTCCATTTGAATGATTGTATTGAATACTTTACTGCCCCTTGTTGGCCCCCCTTGCCCCTCTAGACTCCTACCGAAGTTTTCAGCCCAGAAAGAACATGAATTATGATCTTTTCAGTCAATCCCGTTATTAATTCATAGTATTAATTTAAAACGGGATGGAGTAAGAAAGCGACGGATTGGTGAATGTTGCCTGGGTGGTGCTGCATTGCAATCGCCGCATTGGAGCTAGGGAACGGCGACAGCTGATACCACATGTGCGCTTTCAGGTTCCATTTGAAATCAGGCTTCACATGTGCGGGCCTCCTCTTGTTCCAACTCTATAAGCTTGTTCCTTAACTAAACGCAGTTGTCATTTTTTGTTCGTTGCACGGGTCAGCCTTCGCTGTTGATTTGCGATTTTGCGTTCTACCGCTAGATGGTCCCAAAAATGTGCTTTTCTTTTGTTCTTTTACTAAGCGGTATGCGGTCCCAAAAATGGGACCGCCAGGCGTTTTTGGACCGTGTTTAGGTTCATTTTTTGAAGTTTGTTGTATCAAGGTTGCAGAAGCGCAACGTTTTGGTTTCAATGAAGCTTTGTGGCTTATGGCGACCGGAAGGGAAACTAGGGAGGCCCTTTTGAGCGAAGCCAGTTTTGAGAAGGTTTTCCGGACCCAGAATTGGGTCCGTCGGAGGAAGCTGTTTTGTAGATGATTTTGTTTCTTGTGGGGGCAAGCGGGGTGCATATCGGTTGCTGCTTGAACCGAGTTGAAGGTAGCTTTTTATTATTTCGTTTCGTCTGGTGGCTTGATTGTTTGCTGCTAAAAGAAGGCGCATCAGCCTTTCGCAGCCTTAGGTGATTGCTTGAAGTGTTTCTTGCTGTTGCGGAGTTTGTGGGTTTTCGCGCAGGTGGCCGGCTTCCATTTGAATGATTCTATTGAATACTTTACTGCCCCTTGTTGGCCCCCCTTGCCCCTCTAGACTCCTACCGAAGTTTTCAGCCCAGAAAGAACATGAATTATGATCTTTTCAGTCAATCCCGTTATTAATTAATAGTATTAATTTAAAACGGGATGGAGTAAGAAAGCGACGGATTGGTGAATGTTGCCTGGGTGGTGCTGCATTGCAATCGCCGCATTGGAGCTAGGGAACGGCGACAGCTGATACCACATGTGCGCTTTCAGGTTCCATTTGAAATCAGGCTTCACATGTGCGGGCCTCCTCTTGTTCCAACTCTATTTACTTGTTGCTTAACTAAACGCAGTTGTCATTTTTTGTTCGTTGCACGGGTCGGCCTTCGCGGTTGATTTGCGAATTTGCGTTCTACCGCTAGATGGTCCCAAAAATGTGCTTTTCTTTTCTTCTTTTACTAAGCGGTATGCGGACCGTGTTTAGGTTCATTTTTGAAGTTTGTTGTATCAAGGTTGCAGAAGCCCAACGTTTTGGTTTCAATGAAGCTTTGTGGCTTATGGCGACCGGAAGGGAAACTAGGGAGGCCCTTTTGAGCGAAGCCGGTTTTGAGAAAGTTTTCCGGACCCAGAATTGGATCCGTCGGAGGAAGCTGTTTTGTAGATGATTTTGTTTCTTGTGGAGGCAAGCGGGGTGCATATCGGTTGCTGCTTGAACCGAGTTGAAGGTAGCTTCTTATTATTTCGTTTCGTCTGGTGGCTTGATTGTTTGCTGCTAAAAGAAGTTCGCGCAGGTGGCCGGCTTCCATTTGAATGATTGTATTGAATACTTTGCTGCCCCTTGTTGGCCCCCCTTGCCCCTCTAGACTCCTACCGAAGTTTTCAGCCCAGAAAGAACATGAATTATGATCTTTTCAGTCAATCCCGTTATTAATTCATAGTATTAATTTAAAACGGGATGGAGTAAGAAAGCGACGGATTGGTGAATGTTGCCTGGGTGGTGCTGCATTGCAATCGCCGCATTGGAGCTAGGGAACGGCGACAGCTGATACCACATGTGCGCTTTCAGGTTCCATTTGAAATCAGGCTTCGCATGTGCGGGCCTCCTCTTGTTCCAACTCTATATGCTTGTTGCTTAACTAAACGCAGTTGTCATTTTTTGTTCGTTGCACGGGTCGGCCTTCGCTGTTGATTTTGCGATTTTGCGGTCTACCGCCAGATGGTCCCAAAAATGTGCTTTTCTTTTGTTCTTTTACTAAGCGGTATGCGGTCCCAAAAATGGGACCGCCAGGCGGTCCCATTTTTGGGACCGTGTTTAGGTTCATTTTTTGAAGTTTGTTGTATCAAGGTTGCAGAAGCGCAACGTTTTGGTTTCAATGAAGCTTTGTGGCTTATGGCGGCCGGAAGGGCAACTAGGGAGGCCCTTTTGAGCGGAGCCGGTTTTGAGAAGGTTTTCCGGACCCAGAATTGGGTCCGTCGGAGGAAGCTGTTTTGTAGATGATTTGGTTTCTTGTTGGGGCAAGCGGGGTGCATATCGGTTGCTGCTTGAACCCAGTTGAAGGTAGCTTTTTATTATTTCGTTTCGTCTGGTGGCTTGGTTGTTTGCTGCTAAAAGAAGGCGCATCAGCCTTTTGCAGCCTTATAGGTGATTGCTTGAAGTGTTTCTTGCTGTTGCGGAGTTTGTGGGTTTTCGCGCAGGTGGCCGGCTTCCATTTGAATGATTGTATTGAATACTTTACTGCCCCTTGTTGGCCCCCCTTGCCCCTCTAGACTCCCACCGAAGTTTTCAGCCCAGAAAGAACATGAATTATGATCTTTTCAGTCAATCCCGTTATTAATTAATAGTATTAATTTAAAACGGGATGGAGTAAGAAAGCGACGGATTGGTGAATGTTGCCTGGGTGGTGCTGCATTGCAATCGCCGCATTGGAGCTAGGGAACGGAGACAGCTGATACCACATGTGCGCTTTCAGGTTCCATTTGAAATCAGGCTTCGCATGTGCGGGCCTCCTCTTGTTCCAACTCTATATGCTTGTTGCTTAACTAAACGCAGTTGTCATTTTTTGTTCGTTGCACGGGTCGGCCTTCGCTGTTGATTTTGCGATTTTGCGGTCTACCGCCAGATGGTCCCAAAAATGTGCTTTTCTTTTGTTCTTTTACTAAGCGGTATGCGGTCCAAAAATGGGACCGCCAGGCGGTCCCATTTTTGGGACCGTGTTTAGGTTCATTTTTTGAAGTTTGTTGTATCAAGGTTGCAGAAGCGCAACGTTTTGGTTTCAATGAAGCTTTGTGGCTTATGGCGACCGGAAGGGAAACTAGGGAGGCCCTTTTGAGCGAAGCCGGTTTTGAGAAGGTTTTCCGGACCCAGAATTGGGTCCGTCGGAGGAAGCTGTTTTGTAGATGATTTTGTTTCTTGTGGGGGCAAGCAGGGTGCATATCGGTTGCTGCTTGAACCCAGTTGAAAGTAGCTTTTTATTATTTCGTTTCGTCTGGTGGCTTGATTGTTTGCTGCTAAAAGAAGGCGCATCAGCCTTTTGCAGCCTTAGGTGATTGCTTGAAGTGTTTCTTGCTGTTGCGGAGTTTGTGGGTTTTCGCGCAGGTGGCCGGCTTCCATTTGAATGATTGTATTGAATACTTTACTGCCCCTTGTTGGCCCCCCTTGCCCCTCTAGACTCCTACCGAAGTTTTCAGCCCAGAAAGAACATGAATTATGATCTTTTCAGTCAATCCCGTTATTAATTAATAGTATTAATTTAAAACGGGATGGAGTAAGAAAGCGACGGATTGGTGAATGTTGCCTGGGTGGTGCTGCATTGCAATCGCCGCATTGGAGCTAGGGAACGGAGACAGCTGATACCACATGTGCGCTTTCAGGTTCCATTTGAAATCAGGCTTCGCATGTGCGGGCCTCCTCTTGTTCCAACTCTATATGCTTGTTGCTTAACTAAACGCAGTTGTCATTTTTTGTTCGTTGCACGGGTCGGCCTTCGCTGTTGATTTTGCGATTTTGCGGTCTACCGCCAGATGGTCCCAAAAATGTGCTTTTCTTTTCTTCTTTTACTAAGCGGTATGCGGTCCCAAAAATGGGACCGCCAGGCGGTCCCATTTTTGGGACCGTGTTTAGGTTCATTTTTTGAAGTTTGTTGTATCAAGGTTGCAGAAGCGCAACGTTTTGGTTTCAATGAAATGCTACTTTCGTGGCAAAGAGTGGTTTCATGGCAGCTGTGTTTTCAATCCTGCTCATTACTACAAGCCGCTCATTGCACTACCGTGCGCTGATGAGGGTGGCTGTTCTCTGTTCATATGGCAATTGGCCATTGAAGATATTGCTCGCTGCTGCAAGCCGGCCCCTCCCTGCACAACCGTTGTCGCATGAGGGTGGTGGATGTTTTATGGTCATGATAGGCCATTGGGGATCTTGCTCGCTGCTGCAAGCTCCTCACTGCTGCTCACTGCTGCAAGCCGCTCACTGCACAGTTGTAATTTTCCCATTGGTTTGGCTGCGCGAAAGGGGTTAAGAAGGGCGACTTTTTTGTGCCCAAAAAGGGTTCCAAAACAAAGAAAAAAGTCGCCAGTAAAAATCCCAAACCAAAAGGAAAATTACTACTGCACAGCCGTTCTCTGATGAGGGAGGTCGATGTGATGTTTTATGGTCATGATGTGCCATTGAAGATCTTAGTTCGTTCGTGAGATCGGTCGCTGTTACTATGATATGTTTCATCCATGGGCCATTCAACCGTATCATTGTAGGTTTTGCTATATATGAGGTGCGCTTATTACTGTTCCCGCGTATGCGCGTGTGGGTACATGTAGATTTTAAGGGGACGTGTCATGTGGGCACACGCGCATACAAATTTGTATGTGTTTGCTTGACTATTATATGGACATAACCACAAGCAACGTTTTCTTTTGAAGTTTTTTGCGTTTATCCCAGGCGCCTTTTTAGTGGTTTTGTTTTTTCACAGCAGAACAATGACCAGTGCCACGCACTGATCAATTTTATATTGTGTTTTTTGGGTTGTGTGCGAGTTGTCATGACGCGTTTTTGCCATGTTCCATCTTGAGCCCGGCCGCTCTTCCAGGTTGGCCCCAATGAATTTGTAGAAGACAAAGCTTGGTCGTTTTTGTGGTCATTCTGCCAGGAACATTTCTGCACGTCAGCGGAAACTGACTAGTTTGCAGGCATAAATCAGCAAGATGTTTCCTCGCGAGTGGCCATGGTGGTCATGGTGAAGTCTTAGAATCAAGAGCCAGGGGCTCATTTTCAGGATTCTGGAGCCCGCGTGTGCAATGATTAGTTTCGGATACCTGCTTGTACTCTGCAACTACAAGCCAGGAAATGAATTTCATGAAGGGCTTTGTTTTCTGTTGGGACTGATGACTAATAGATGCCGAATTCTTGCTCCAAGGCTGAACATCAACTTGTGTGGAAGCTCCCGCTTTGAATGAGCAGGCTTCTTATCTGGGGTTCTGCACAAGTGGCTTTTTGAATTGGCAGTCGCTTTCAAAACTTGAATTTGCAGAAGTCTATTTGGTGCTGAGGCCGGGCACTTGCTTGGTCTGAGGCACACTCAGTGCATGGCAGTGTCTGACTGTGAACTTGCGGCCGGAACTAGTGGTTAGTATATAATAGTTTGTATGTGCACCGTGTTTGCTGAACTTTTCCAACCTCCCTGCCAATGAAACAAAACTCGCAGAGATTTTGTTTTTTGTCCTTGAGGCTGGAACCCGGCAGTTTTGCTTGTGGGTTCAAAACCGCACTGATCTCAGACTCAGAGCATGCGAGTCTTCAACGTGTCAATGTTTGTTTGAATCTCATCATTCCTTCCTTGCAATTGTCGCAACGGATGCGGGCCGAGACACAGCGATCACCCATCATCCTGCTGGAGATTGTGAACATGTTAGAGGCCAGGGGTGTGCATTGGTCGTTCATTAATTAATCTTCTCCACCAGCTTGACTGATTCTTGTTACAGGCCGAATTGGACTGGATTGGGTCGGTTTTTTTAGCTGGACATTGATAGGGTTTAGCATTTATGTGAATTGGTTCGCCTGTTAGGCCCAACATTTGCCTTCACCCACTTCGGAGCGCGCCTCTCTCAGAACTTAGGGTTGCAGTAACCCTTGCGCAAAGGTATTTTTTGTGTGTCTGTGAAGTCAGTGAGGAAGCGTTGCAATAATGTTGCAGTTTCTTGGACATGGTATCATGTTTGGCACTGGTGGAATGGCCTTTCCAGGATCAATTAGTCAGGGCTGGTAGTTTCCATGAAGCGTCCAGCTGCACACAAGCGTCCTGCTGCGGCACATGCCCCTGCGGATGAAGTTCCTTGCAAACGACCCGCTGCAAGGAGCTTCATAGATTGTTTGAAAGCTGTGTTTTGCAGTGCCGGATGGGGTTGCATTGATTTGGTTTCAAAAGCCTGGCAGTTCTTCATAGTGATTCAATATAAGTTTCAATTTGTATTGTAAAACAATGAGGGATTTTGTAAAGGTAAGGTTTGGTGCAAGCCGAAAGGATTCATCACTGCACCTGAATTTCTGTGATTGTTTTCTCCACGCTTGCAGACCCGCATTGTGCACGGCCCAAGACCAGAGTTCAACTAAGAAATGGTGAGCCTGTGCAGCTCAAGTTATCAAGAGTGGATCGCACTCAGCATGTTTGCACAGAGACAGAGGGCGGATGACTCAATCCTGTGTAGCCTGTGTAGAGTTTTTCATGCCTGTGTCATTGAAACACGGTAGCAACTTTCCTTACTTTCGTTTTCCAATGCCCATGGTTTCTGGATGTTCTTTGCTTCTGATGATGAGTGTGAGAAGCTTCACAGCGAGAAGCCAAGTTCACTTGTTCCCAGTGCTGATGGCATCAACCTCCAATTCTTGTCGTCACCGTGTCTTTGCGGCCGAAGAGTTTGTTATCAGCAGTTCCAGTCACAGATTGGCCCATTGATTTCGAAAAGGCGAGAGTTTCGAAGCCTCAAGCCTGAGGAAAAGGCAAGGTGTGGCCAGTGTTTTTGCTTTGGTTGAAGTGGAAAGAAAGCTTGTCAGCTCTGTGCGAAGAATTTGTCCTCTAACTTTCACAAGTTGTAGGCTGTGTCACTGTAAAGTTTGAGCCCTGGTTTGAGGACAACTTTTTGCAGGCCTTGTTTTTGCCGAGCGTCCAGCAGCAGTTTCAGTTGGAGGATGGCCCGGTAGAAGACGTAGAGTTTGAAGAGTCAGATTCCGATGGTCTTTTTCCAGAGTCTGAGTGCGAGATTTTTCAGGAATCAGATGATGATCTGAACTTCTTCGCATCAGATGATGAGCAGAGACTTCCTTTGGTGCCAGTTGCATCAGGCAGCAGTGGGCCCAGTGGACGCCGGTATGGCTCGGGTCGCCAGAAATGTATTAAAATCCTGGGGAAAGAGGTGTGTGTTAAGGCTGCTTGTCGCTTGCTTGGCGTTGGCCAAGACACGATATCAAGATTGCGGTCAGGCTCCCAAGGTTATAGACAGGAAAAAAGAAAAGCCCCGTGTCATCCCCAATTTGGTTTCGCAATGAGGGGAGACACTCGGGAGAAATGGCCAGGGGTGGTCATGTACCTCTGGCTGGTCTATCACTCCTCTGCGGAATGCTTGCCAACAGATCCAGGCCATCGGCTTCGTAAACCTGAAGGTTCTGCAGAAACACCATTTCCAGAGATTAATAGTGACGGCAGTGATGAGTTGGATCGCAGGGTCAATGCTTTCATGACTTCATTGAACACTTACAAGACCGACGTGGATGTGCACCTGGTCGGACCAGGAACTTTCAAAGGAGAGAGACGTGAGCTTCAGTCATTTGGCTTTCCAATAGCTGTTTTTTGATATGGGACCTCACATTTTTTGAAGTTGGTTTGAAATAGTGCAAGGCATTCGTCAAGAACCGATCTCTATTTCGAGTATTGCGCGCATTGCAGTTCCACCTCGGAAGAGGCTGCTTCCTTCACAACTTTTATGCGCGTGGCAAACAAAATCCTTGGCCCACACTTGAGAACAGGACACCTGCATTTTCGCAAGCCAAATGAGCATTCAAAGTGTGACACATGCATCAGACTCAAGAGGGCTTTGAGGAAGAAGGAGAACAAGATTGGTGGCTCAGACTCAGCCACCAGGGCCTATACTGCACACATTTTGTCCCAGTGGCTGGACCGCCAAATTTATTGGAGTTTCAGATCGCTATCCCAAAGTTTTTTTCAGCAAGCGGCCGCTGGTGAAAGGTTGCCTGAGATTGCCCTTGACTTAAGACTTTTTCTTCTCAATGGTTTGTTTTTGTGGCCGAACAGGTTTGTGTACCTGGGCCAGTCTTGCTTTGACTTGTGCAGGATGTTGCGGATGGCAATTGCTACAAATTCACTCTGTTGCATGCTTGACGGTATGGATCAGGCAAAGTTCAAGATACCTCGTGTGAGAGGCCGTGACAACATCTCCAACTCAAAACTCTTCAGTAGCCTGTTCAGGCCTCGTTTACACGTGGCTGGAACTTGGATTCACGGGCGAAGACTCACACTTTGGGTTGCAGACGAAGATCTCTGCAAGAATTCCACAACACAGATGGAGATGCTAGCGCGCTGTTTGTCCGATGTCAACAACGAGCATGGATTGCCTTTTGGCCTTTGCTGCCAACAAGATAATACATATAGGGAGGGAAAGAACCGGCACTTCCTGGCTTTCTGCATCTTGCTGATCGGGCTGAAGGCCTTCAGATGGTGCGTTGCCAGCTTTCTTCGTGTTGGACACAGCAGTTTGGCGTATTCTTTTTTTTCCTCGGGCGATCTTTTCTTGAATGTGGGGTGTAGCAGTGTAGCCCGAGTGTTTGCAGCTCAGGCCACGAAGACTTGGATCAGGTCTTTTCCATCCAAGCATCCCTGATTGCAAGGAATGAGTTCAACACCCCGGAAGAATTGATGCAGATCATGGATTCCGCTTCCCGTCCTGACAGGCAGAGTGAGGCCATGCGCAAATCCCAGAAGACCAACTTCAATGTTGACTGCGAATGCAAGAAGCTTGATGAGTGTGCTGAATGGCAGCAGTGGGTGGCCATGCTTGGCATTCGTTTGAAGGGATTGCGCGCCTTGGCTGGCTTGGAGAAGTTGACAAAAAGAGTTGCCTGATTGAAGTGTGACGTTTTCTGGGGAGCCAGCAGGTCCAGAGAAGTGTTTTTGGTTTTAGCTTCTGTGCAGGTCGAGTGGGGCAGTTGCGCTTCAGCTTGCGAAAAGACATCGACCCGTCAAGCTATGGACATTGTGAATGTGAAGAGTTGCGCGGACAGCCCCGTAGCGGGGAAGATGTGATCCTCATTGCCAAAAAATTCATGGCTTCACCGGAGCCCTACAAGGTTGTGGTGCTCCTCAGTGCAGAGCAGTGTGCCACTTTGAGAAAGAGTATCTGTCAACCCTCTGGGGTGGCCAGTCGGCGTCCAATTTCTGACAAGGTGACAAGCAACATCAAAGGGAAAGTCCCTGTTCTCCTGAGGAACCAGATCTTGCACCCAGATGCAGCGGCATATTTGCAGAATTGGGCGGGTTCCACCCTTGAACACCTTCCGCGTCCGAGGGCATATTCTGTTTTGAACCACAGATATGATCAAGATCCTGAAGTTGGTGGGCAGACTGTTCCATGGCAACCGAAGGTTCGTGAGAGGCACATTGATTTGACATTGCTGGACGACGAAGATCGCCAGTCTGACTCTGACGACAGAGGGGATGATTTGCAGCCGATCATGGACGACTGAGAAAAATGGGTTGTTGGGTTGGAGCATATTGGAGCCCTGTAAGTCTTAGCCAAATTTCAGGGAATTGCAGCCTATGAAACCGAGCTTGGCATTTCCAGGGACGAGGGATTTGAGGGTGGGGCGGGAAACCAGTCACTTTGCTTTGTTTTGTTTGTTTCCGAATCTGCATCCTGTGAAACCCTATTCTTGATGATCTTCGGCCAGAAGCGAAATTTGACTTGGTGACAGCCTCCTTTTTCCAGCCCAGTGCAAAGCATGTTTAGAACTTAAGGAATTATTGCCGACATTAGGCTAGAGTTCTCCGGCCCAACGAACATATGTTCGGCTATTACATCAATCTAAGAGGTTTGAAAGCATAGTAGTTACATGACGCATGTTTATGCGATATGTTATGTTAGATTTCAAGTCATTCTTAAGATATGTTTTCAACATTTTTTTTGTTGGGGGGCTTTGTTGATATTAACTTATATATATAATATTTATATATTCATGCATGTATATATATATATGTATATATATATGTATATATATATAGAGATGCATTTATCCCTTTTCATACAAGTATTTCCATATAAGGCAAACGCATCATATCTATACAACGCATCATATCTGTACAATAGATTTCAGTGTTTTTGTCCAGTGATTAGCTGCTGCATTTGTTCTGGGAATCCAAGACTGGCCCCGGAGCCAGCCGGCAGAGGAGCAGGACTCCGAACTGTTTCTCGAATCTGATCTGGAAAACAATGAAGAACAGAAGCAAGACTTGCAATTCAGAGAGCGCTTTTTTGTGTGCAAAGGAACCATCAGGTCTAAAACAAATCCCAACACAAACATCAACTCGTTGAGACTCATTTTCAGACATTTGCTGAACGGAAGCGAGACCTGTCAGAGGGTCTATTGCTTGCCAAGAGCCAGCAAGCTAGTTCGCCAATAGCTACGGTTTCATGTGCTTTCATTGAAATCATTTTTTTGAGAAGGAAAGAATAAGTTTACTCTGTCAGGCAACGCCAAAACTGTCAACTTTCTTCCCCAACGGGAGAACACCCGCTGAGTATGTAAGTGTAAGTTTTAAGGCTCCAAAATGCTTCCCACCACAAACATCAATGTCTTGTGACTCTTTTTTTGGAGACAAGTATGCACGTTTTGACAATTTTCATAGCATCCTTTCAAGTCAGTCAGCGCTGCGAACAATTTTGCCGCAAAGTGGTTTGAGGAAACAAGATGGTGATGATGAAGTGTTCGAGGCCTCTGATGCAGAGGGATCTGCAGAGCCAGGGTCTGCAGACCCTTCGCAGACTTTGCCACATGACAGCGGATCCCTCCAAGTCGATGGTGTTGGGGCACAGGCCTTACTTACCAGCTGTTACTTGCATCTTGAATCAATTTCCGAACATAGTTTCCAGAGATCCCGAAATCTTTCGTTTTGCAGCTAAAAAGATTAAGGTCCACAACTGGGTGAATTGGGCATTTGCGGCCCGTGGCAGCACCCAGTTGGTGGAGAGCTTCATAGGGACCATGCGTGCTTGTGCCGCCAAAGGAGATGTTGAAATACCCATTGGTAGTGTGTGCACTGGTTGGGGAGTCGCCGAGATGGTGGTTTCAGAGTTAAATGAAAAGTTGGTCGAACTGGGGGATGGCCGCTTACCCCAGGCGCTCGCTTTTTTTTGATTGTGGTTATAGTTGCCCAAATTATTCCTGAAACCTGAAACCTGCTACTCCAAGCCTGTATCCTTGAGCATTTGCTTCTTTTCTGTTTCCCTGCCTGTGCAGTTCAAGATGGCTTTCCTTTGCGAATGCGAGACTTTCAAGCTCAAGAACCTGAAGGCTGCTTTTGGTGACAAGGTGAACCTCATCTTCACAGACATGAAGGAACTTGCCAACGGGTCGGCCCATGACTTTGTTTCTGGCAGGAACGTTCCAGTCCCGAAGGTTTCTCAGTTGTCAAATCGTTCAGAAAAAGCAGTCCCACTTGTTTGTTGTTTCTGTTTCTGTTTCTGTTTCTGTGAGAGCACGTTTTTGATTTGATTTGGCCCCTGCTGAGAGGTGTTTTTTGCATGCTGAGGTGAAAGGTCTTGTGATGGGATATTCATGCCGATCGCTGAGTGCTCAGAACCCGAATCAAAAATCAATTCTTGACGCGACGTCCAGTTCTGGAGCTGGTTTTCATGCCCTGAAACGGTACATTGACCATTCACCCGATGTTGAATGGGCTTTGCTGGAAAACGTTCGGGGGATGGTGCAGGTCAGGCACCAGTTCAATGGGGAATGCCCTATTGACATCCAATCGAAGTGGATGGCCAAGAGGGGGTTTAGATGTTGCTTTGCCACTTTGCTCAACAGTTGCAACTTCGGCTTGGCCCAAAGTCGTACTAGAAGCTGGACTCTGTATGTGCGCGATGAGAAGCTCAGGTGGGCCTGTTGATGCCTGTTGGCTTATTATTTGCCAACTCCTGGAATGAAAGTTGAACATCCTACTTGTAGACAATCAGTGTATGGGCGCAATCATTTTCTTTTCTGAAATGGTTTTCAAAAGGGATTCATCGGGTTGAGAGTCATCAGTCATCATCAGTCGTTGTCATTGTTTGTTCAGGCCAGCGCTTGACGGAGTGCGGCTGCTGAAGCAGTTGCAGCTGGCTCCGCTGGACTTGTCTCACTTTTTGGACCGGGCCAATCAGGGCCAGCCCAAGGCATCCACTCCGCGTGCATCTGAGGGCACGAAGTGGAAGCGGCAGTTTAAAACCTGGTCTGACAAGCTTGGTTCCGACCCTGGTCTGATTGATTTTAAATTTTGTGTTGGTTAATTGCCACCAAGCTTTGCACGACTTTCAAATTCTCAGTCAATGTCACAATGATTTGAGAAGCATGGGCCTAAGGAAGCAGTCGCTGGCCACGTGGCAAGGCTGAGGAATTTGATTGCCTTGACTGAACGCGAGCTCAGCCTTCTCGCTGTTGTTGTGACAGAGATGACCCAGAGCGGATATGATCCATACAATGAGCGCTATATCATCCAAATAGACCCTGGCCTGTTGTCAGTCTTTTGCAAGTTACTTGAGGTAACTCAAAGATAACCCAAAGTAATTCAGATATTCATTGGGCCGATTGCTGTGTGGACCTTCAGGACCAGTCATTCGACCGATCTACCTGGAAGAGAGCTTCTCCCAGGATTCTTCCCTGCCTTTTGCCATGCGGCAAGTATGTCGTGAGCAAGGGATGGTCATTGCTGACCGCCAAGGACACACTTTCATGAAAGTTAAGTGGCCTCATAATTTCAAACAAATCATGTCCATTCATCAACGGGTGAGTTTTGATTGCTCCAGATTCCATATCCAGGAGAAAGCGAGGTTCCAAGGGATTGGAACGCATGAGTATTTGAAATATGGAATGGACAAGCTCAGTGAGAAGGGCCTTTCAGACCTGGCTGGAAACGCGTACTTTGGCGGCCAGTTTATTTCAGTTTTAGCCCCTTGCAAGCCATCACCTCATGCCAAAACAAAGTTTGGTCACTTCAGAGTCAGCATGCAAAGAGCCTATTTGAAATCTTTTGAGAAGTAGGCAAGTTTATTGACCATTTGCTTCAGGTTCTCCGCTCCATTGTTCCTCACGTGCTTCCTGACTACCATTGCCCTGTGGCAGCCGTGAAGCGCAGCTAGGATGTGTAGCTGGTGAGCATAGCTCCAAGTAACATAGAATGGCATTGGGAAACATTACTTGAAAAGGCTGAGATGGAAAACGTTAAGCTTAGAGCCAACTTTGCCCTGCCAACTGACTTGATGCCACAGTTGCAGCTTTTGAGATATGATAGAAGCATCGCCGCAATGATGCAGGTTTTTTCTCGAGTTGGTTGGGGTTGTCAGGATGGCCCCTCGCAAGAAGCAGAAAGTGGGGCCCGGTCCATCAGATGTAGCTGGGGCTAGCACAATAGCCATGGTGGGTGAGTTGCAAAGAGACGTGGCTGCCTGTGTAGAACTAGTGTACCTTGCCCTCATTCCTTCAGCCTTCTGCTTGGCCTATAATTTTCAGCCCCTTTAAAGTTCAGTGATCAGGGGCATTGGCAAAACAACATGTACAGCTCCCAGGTACAGCATGCGCCACGGTGTCCAGCAGAAGGTGGAGCCCGATGATTTTGGTGGCGCGGCCAGCATCAATTCGAACCCGAATTTGCCGGCCCCGTTGGATGAGTCTGGCAAATTTGCTTTTCCACTTTGCGATGGCGGCACCTTCATGCAGATCGCCCAGCGGGCCATGAAGACAGACTGGACCCAAGCGGAGTCGGCAAATCTTTGCCACGCTGCCGGGTTTCTTGAGGCTGATGACATCACACTCTTGAAGAGTCAGTTCATGACTGTAACAGCTACTATCTTGGATTATCAGAAGTTTTTCACATTTTTAGGGGTTGTGGAAATGATTTCACATCGATATGGACAGAGTCTTGAGAAAAGCCACCACGATCATTGGAATGATTGCTGTCCATGCATCTCTGCCAAGGAGTGGCCCCCAGAGCCGGGTAGCATCTTCAACACATCCATATTTGCTTGGTCCTATGAGGATGCAAGCTTCTGGCGTGGCAAGTCAGTGTCTTGTGCAGAGGTGGTGTCATATGCTAAGTCCATGGCCCTCACACGATTCAGGGAGGTGGGATTCAGTTTGCTTGCAAGATTTTGTCATGTTGCAAGAACCTTGCTGTAGACTAGCGGCTCTTTCAACATTTGCAAGCTGAAGCTTCCCAGCAGTGGAAATCAGTAAGAAAGAGGCTCTGAGAGCCACGTGACAAGAAAGAAAGTCTTGCGCATGTAAGCCAAATGACTTCAAATCAAAGCAAGTTTGCTTGGTATGAAAATTCAAAAAATACTAATTATTAAGGGTTTAGGGTTTAGAGTTTAGGGTTTAGGGTTCAAGGGTCCAAAAATTTGGGTGCGGCATGGACATTAATGTAAAATGACTGTTTTTTTGACAAAAAATAAAAAAAAATAAAAAAAGTTTGTGGAGACCACTTCCCTGAAGTGGTCTCCACAACTGGGCGGGGGCGGGCGGGGGCAAGATCTTGTGGCGAGAAAATCAATGATTGATGTTACCGGTTTTGTGGCGAGAAAATCAATGGTTGAGGTTGCCGGTTTTGTGGCGAGAAAATCAATGGTTGAGGGTTTTAAGCCGGGGATATCAATGTTGGAGGTATTGGGCATGCAGATTTTTGTGGTCCAACCCATGGCCGTTTGCCAATTTTCTCTCCACAGTTCTCTTTCCTGTCCCGACTTCTTGTGGAGAGCCCTTCCCTGAACTGGTCTCCAGTGCCTTCTTTTACCAATACAAAGAGGGTGAAGTACCATTTGACACTTTTTTCAAATCGGGGTTGAATTGGGCAGGTATGGGGGAGACACTTGAAAAGGCTTAAGTACAGGGACTGGAGACCAGTTCAGGGAAGCGCTCTCCACAAGCCAAGTTCCATTTAAAATGATTTGTGGAGACCAAACGACCAAACGCAGAAATGAGATATTATCCAATCCCGATCCTTGTGGAGAGGACTTCGGTGAAGTGGTCGCCACAAGCCTATGTTTGGCTGGCTTTTGAGTTGATTTTCTCGCCACAAGGTTGTCTTTGCACTTGTTGCCTGTGATTTTCTCGCCACAAGTTTGTCTTCCAGTTATGGTGCCCTGATTTTCTCGCCACAAGTTAGTGATTGAACTTAACGGGTGCTGATTTTCTCGCCACAAGATTTTCTTTCCGGTTATGGTGACTTGATTTTCTCGCCACAAGTCTGTCTTTGAACTTAGCATGTGCTGATTTTCTCGCCACAAGAATTTCTTTCAAGTTTTGATGCGCTGATTTTCTCGCCACAAGTTAGTGATTGAACTTCGTGGGTGCTGATTTTCTCGCCACAAGATTTTCTTTCCGGTTATGGTGCCTTGATTTTCTCGCCACAAGTGTGTCTTGGAACTTAGCGTGCGCTGGTTTTCTCGCCACAAGATTTTCTTTCAAGTTGTGGTGCGCTGATTCTTACTCAGCGAGTGGTTGAACTTAAAACCCGAAACTTTTTTCCAAAAAGAGCATTAACCTTTTTGGCTTGGGTCCGCGCGCGCGCGCGCCAAAACAAGCCTAATTTGAAGGCAATTTTGGCGCGCGCGCGCGGACCCAAGCCAAAAAGGTTAATGCTCTTTTTGGAAGGGTACCCATTTAGAAAGGATTTTATCGCCGCAAGTTTGTCTTTTATCTTCGCCGGTGCTGATTTTCTTGTCACGGACATGTTTTCTTTCAAGTTTCTGTGCGCTGATTTTCTCACCGTCAGCTTTTCTTTCAAATTTGATTTGGTGCGCTGATTTTCTCGTCAAAAGGCCAAAAGCTTTTCTTTCAAGTTATATATGCTGCTCTGATTTTTTCTCCATAAGCTTGTGATTGAACTTGGTGCGCATTAGTTCCTTCCCGGAAAGTTTCCCTTGGGCCTCATGACTTGAATTGAACTTTGCGTTTTGCTTGCCATGAAAATTTGTCATTTCTACTTTGCAGTTTTTTCTTGGTCCACTTGTGGTTTGCCAGAAGTGTTGCCACGTCAGAATTCTTGCCAACAGCTTTCTTTTACTCAGACGGACATTCTCTGAACCAATTTGGTGGAAACAGTCAAGTCTTCTTAAGATGTGTACCGGAAGTTGAGGTGGCTGCTTTTTCCTATGTCTCCATTTTTAATTTAGACCCCTGGCAGGGCGAGATGGTGGCCGCGAGATTTGATTCTTGGCCCCCAGAGAACATGAAGCTTGCAGCCGATGGGTCGATCTTTGGTCTGCTGCAGTTCGGGGATGGGTCTCAGAAGCTCCTGGCCGCAATCATCACTTGGATCTGTCTTTTGTTAACTTGGAAAGCTCATGGGCATGACGCTGTGAAGCAACCCCTGGTGCAGTCAATGATCAAGTCGTTCCTTGCCATTCCAACGACTGTGAGATCTTCAGACACCATGGCGACTCCCTTGGATGCCATGCTGCAGCGAATCGCCCAGCAAAACGTCGCGGCCCGTGTTCAGCCGATCAGCACATTCCAATGGGCGTCTATCCTCTACAAATTCCTTGGAACCAGCGGTGGGGACGCAGAGACATTTGACGACATGCTTTCGAAGTACAATTCACATCCAATCGTCCTTGCGCACGATCGTGGAGAGTCAGGGGCAGGGAGCATCGCTTTGGACGGAAAGAAGAAGTTTGGAGTACGAAACTGGATTGAGAGATGCTGCCCGGAGGCATACCAAGTTGTGTTGAGCTCATTGCAAGATTTGCCGTACCTTCTTGGACCTTTCGGCGAGACTTTCGCCTACACGAACATGTGCTTCCTGACTTCCAAAGCATCGCTTGAAGCCAACCCAGACCCCAATGCAGTGGATGGCCCTCTTGAAGGAGAAGGCAGCGTGGAAGTGGCTTGACATTAAATAACTATTTATTTTTGTTTACCCCAGGGATTGATTCAATCACAGGGGCCAACACAAGAGGGCACTTTGGGTTTTGATTTCCCGGCAAGCTTGGGCCCTATGGCTGTGTGAAGGTGGATTGGTCTTTGACGATGACTCCGACGGCTCAAACCATGTTCTTTCAGAAGGTGAGGGCCATGTTCAGCAGAGCCACAGTTGGGATCCAGCCTTCCCAGAAGAAGCGGTACAGGTTAAGCCAAGAGGATTTGATTGTGCAGCGGAACCTGGCTGTTTTGTTCTCTCAGCTGTCAGCCTTTCTGATCCTTTTGCATTATTTCAGCAGAGGCTTTTGATGTTCTCTTATGTTCTCTTTGTATTTTTCTCGGCCGTGTAAGAAACTTAAAAGTTCTTTGCCGCACTTGGTTTTCATTTTCTTTCTCTCTCTCTCTCTCTTTCTCTCTGATCTTTAGCTGCTTGCCACAGGAAAGCAAAGCTGCCTGGTGAATTGGGTGCCGAGCTGGATTCAAGGTTCACATCTGGAACCAATCTCGATGCGGATTTCTTGCCGTTTCTGCAGAGTCGACCCCAGCGCATTGCAGTCTCGATGCTTCCAAGCTACAAGGTGCAAGCCCAACGTGATGCAGAAGATTCTTCAGCCATGCTTAAGATTGAGTTTTCAAGGTTTCGGGTTTCAAGGGGTGAGTTTTCAAGGGGTGATTTTCCACCTTTGCGATGCTACACACGGCAAAGGAAAAGCAGTCTCTGATTCACTGTGAAGTGCAAGCTCAGAAGGAGGCCGTTACCACTGCCCAATTCAAATTCTTTGAGACGGCCTTGAAGCAGGACCAAGCCTTGATCAGCAAGGTGCAGACTGTTCCCACCACGCTCAAAGCAAAGATGCACACCAAACTGGTGCAGCAACGTCAGTCGCAAGCTGATGCTGCTCAGAGGGCCGCCACGGGCTATCAGGAGCGGGGCAGTGGGCAATCAAGTTTCGTTCCCCCACACAGGAGGATCATAGTGATTTATTTATTATACAACCCTGTCCCAGGACTCCTTCCTCCGTGTGACTTCCGTTGCAAAGTCGGATTTGGTCATGGCAGAAGTTACCAAGATGAAGTCCCAAGTTGTGACAGGGCTTATGTTTTTAACTTTCGTTTTTACTTCCGACTCCCCCTTCAAGATTTTGAATGCGATAGCAGCAGCCAAAGTCGCTGTTTTCGAACATGTGGATCTGAGGCATCCAACGCCAAGATCCCGCCGGATGAAGTGGCTCTTTTGGGGTGGTGCGACTTCAACGCGCCATGGGCGCGTACAAAGGAGAATTGTTTGACTTTGTGCAAGTCAATCGCGGCTATCTCGGAATCGAGCCCCAAGTTGGCGGCCACCGTGGTGCTGCTGCCCGACAACCCTCGGGATAGCAACCCCAGAGGATTATATGACGAAGAGCGGCAGCTGTTTGATGAGCTCTACTCATTAAACCAAGCCTGCGAGGCCCGCTTCATGGAGTGCTTTGGGCGTGAGTCGAAGCGTGCTGAAGCGAAAAGCAACAGCAGACGCTGGGGTGCAGGGCGGGTGATCACCTCCAGCTCAATGCTCAGTGAAAAAAACTGGCTGGACTCGGAGCTTTGTGTATCCGGCAGGCCTGTCGGCCCGAACGAGATGCAGGAAGGAGCACCAATCGCCCTGTTGCCGAAGACAGCGGCCTTGCTGATCCCAGAGAATTCTTCCCCAGCTGCTCTGTCGTTGAGTTAAAGTTAATGGTTTCTATTCTATGGCATGAGCTTCACGAGATAAGTGTGTGGGCCAAATTTCAAATTCGTCAAACGGTGAAAAGATCCATTTTCATTTTGGTGGACAGAGCCGGGTTCTGCCATTGGTTTCAACAAATAGATGTTTGATTTGGTTGCTACGACCTTTCTTGCTCCCCATCCACATTCAAAATTGCAGAAAGTAGGACCTTCCAAACATCTGGATTCCTCAGGATGCTGTTCGCATCTCGGACCGTTTGAGACCATCGGCCGAACAAGTCAGTGCCCAGAAGGGCTGCAAAAGACTCGAAATGCTCTTGGAGTCGGTTCTGCGCTACACAAAGTTCAAGGCCGTTCCCATCATCAATTTGACTGGATACGTGGAGGATTTGGCAGTGGCGGCAGCTTTCCTGCCCATAATGTGCAATGTTTCTTTTTTCTGCAACTCAGACTTCTTTAAGGTCTCGATTTTTGAACCATGACCGGGGATTTGGCTGAGGTAGCCACCTTGCGAACAAAGTCTGCCCCGCCTGCACCAGATAGTGGCCTGGCCATGCCTTTTGACAGGTTGTACTACCTTTCTGTCCACACACTGGACAACAAGGAAGGGGTGCAGTACGCGAAGTCACGCGTGACCCGGGAGCTTTTGGACATGTGGGTTGACAAGAAGTTCAGCTTTGCTTGTTTGAGCTTCAATGATTCTGAGCCAACTCTGAGCGATACTGATGCTTGGCTTTGCCATCATGATGTGTTCCCTTGTTCTGCAAATGTTTGATCTTTCCCCGGTGTTCGATGATGGGGTTACATTCAGCTTCCTTGGTGCAAGCTTAGGAGAAGAGCGCCATTGATGCCTTCAAGTATTACGAGAACCCGCAGTCTATGGACTTGCAGGTCCTGACCCAGGTGGGCAATGAGTTTCGGATCCACCCTGATCAACAGAGGCAGTGGACGCAGCTGGGAGGCGAGTACGGTGCCAAGCTCCTTGATTCCAGGAAGTATCCCCTTTTTTCATTTTCCAACCGGTTCAGACTCAGAATCAGATGAATCAGCCATTACGTTTTTCAAGTTCAAGATCAAGTTCAATTTATGTAATCCACTGCTGTGTAAATAAAGAAAGCCGCCTGCAGGTTCGAAGAGCTCCAAAAGGATCACACTGACAAATTTCAGAACATGTTGAAGAATGTGCTCCAGTCTGGCAGCATTACCGTTACCGTTGAAGAAGCTGCTGCAGCAGTTGCTCAGGGTGCAGATGGTGGCGGTGAGGACGGATCCCAGTCAGAGACCATGAAGAGTTTTGAGACCGTGATGGCCCTTGAGGCAGCTGATGGTCCTTTCCTTGCTCGGTGCGTTTCAGAAGTGGCAGGTATCGAGATCATCAAGGGCAAGTCTGGCCAAATCTATTTGCTGTCAGACAAGGACCGCATCATAGCGAAGAACACGCTGATCGGCGGCTTTGGCACGGGCAAGTTGCCAGCCAGCATCCTCTACTGTTTTTACTTTATTGCAAAACAGTTTTGATTGACCCCTTTCAGAATTCCATCGCCAAAAGATCGGAACTGGGTTTCATGTCGATCACCATTATTAATGAAGCCAAAGGGTACTTGCCAGTGACGACGGAAAATGTCGATGAAAGCAGAAAAGTTTTTCTGGATTTGGCTTTGGGGGACAGAACCCAGATCCAGATCGACATGCAGAGCCTCAATGCCGACATGACTTCCTTCGACATTATGTCCCTGTACAAATATTTGACAACGGTGGAGCGCCAGAAACGGGTCACTACTCACAGTGTCTCATACACCGAGATCACTCGCCTGAGCAGCTCGTCAGGCCAAGATTCGTTCAAAGTGGAGCCGAAGAACGCCCACTTCTACCAGACAATTCCAGATTCTGTTCTGTTGCGGAGTCTTTTTGATTTTTGATGTTTCTTCCCCCTGCTTGTTACTTTCTTCTGGCCTGGGAACTTGATTTGAATTCTTGCAATCAACTCGATGCTTGAATGAGGACCTTACAAAGGCCCTCACTTGCAAAAGCATTTTCTTCGATTCATTCAAGAAGATTGCATCTGGGACCGGGCTGATGACAGCCTTCAGATTCCGAACTTCAGCTTGGCTTCAGTGGAAATGATTTTTTCTGTGCTTATCAGGTGGTCATGAGCGAGGTTTTTTCTGTCAGTTTTCATCCATTCCTTTGAGGTTTTGACCGCGTGCATGCAGTCACCAAAGTTCAGAAGCCCTATTGCTTTGCAAAGCGGGCGATCAGCTTGGAAGCGAGCAAACCTTGTGCCATGGGAAGCACAGGTGGGCAGTAGTAGACTGTGACCCGAAGTCTAGTTGTGGCTTTTGACAATTGCTGGCATGGCCTGTCATGTCATGAGTTGTTCTAAAACTGGTTTATACTGGTTTAGAGACATCCTCCCCTATCGTGTCACTCATTGGTGCCTGCCAGCATTGGGCAGTTAGTTTGAAGTGCCTGCCACCGTTGATTTCTTCGGCCACGTGCCGGCAGCTGCTTCCAAAAGACAGTGAAAATCACCGCCAATTTTCAATGACAAGCCCGCCAGCTTGATAGTAGGGAACTTGTTTACTGCTCGATTCAGCTTGCCAACAACTTGAGGAAGCAGTGTGAGTCACACCGTCTTCAGCCATTTTCTAGGATCATGACTTCTGAGTTTAGGGACTCAGTAAGATTGGAGGGTCACCGCCTGTTGCGCCTGGGCAACATTTGTGATGATGGCGACTGCCCCACAACACCTCCTGCAAGGGAGCACGATGGGCACTCTCCTCTTGGCCAACCCGGCCCCATAGCCCTGTCCGACGATACCACTGAGCCAGAGAACGTGGACTTCTTTGGTTATGGATCGGAAGAAGAAACTGAGAAGAAATCGGGAGTGAAGCAACCGCTGGAATGTCCTGCGGAACCTGCTGCTGCCAGGCCCCTTACTGATGTGACAGATACTTTACAAGCCACTACTGATGAGGAAGTTCCTGAAGATGACAAGCTCAAGGAAGGTGACAACAAGAAGAACACGACTAAGAATGCCCCGGTTTTGAAAAAACGCCCAGCTGCTCGCAAAGAGGTGATCAAACGGCCTTCGGCCCACTTCAAGTCTGCAGTTGAGCCCGCCGAGAGTGAGGCCGGTCCACCTGAATTTTCTCCAAGTCCTTCGAAGAAATGTCCAGCAGCCAGTCAACAGGTTGAAGATGCTGGTGACTCTTCAGGTCACCCCCCGGAGTTGAAACGTCCAGCTGCCAGCCGAGAGGCTGACGAATCCGGACCGCTGACGCCTCCAGATTCCGAGCCTGCACCGAAAGCAGCAGCAGCCCTGAAGAAGAAAGCCCCCAAGTCTGCCAATCTACCACCTTTCAAGCCACAGTTTTGGAAATGGGAGGAACGAGTCGAAGGGGACTCCAAGTGGAAGGAGAGCAAGCATGGGAGCTGGAAGGCGCGGAGAAATTTTCTTGTCGTGTTAAGGGTGGGTCGTCCATGTCTAACCCCAAATTTTGCCTTTGAGATTTATTTGTGATCAATGGGTTCCTGTTCAGGTCCGTGAGTATGTCCGGGATGTTGGGGACCAAGCCGGACAGAAGTGGCGCATCTTTGAAAGCGGCGATGGCAAGACTTTCAAGTCCTTCAAGACTGCTGCAAACGCCGGCTTCATCCCCATTGAGGACTCGGATGTTGACTGACCGGCTGACCCGCCGATAGTTGCTGCTAGTCTTGGATCTGATCTTGCGTCCAAGAGCAGAAAAATGTCAAAGCTTATAGGGTGGTATGAGAGTTGATTGTTACAGCAACAATCCCAAGTTGCATGACAGCCTTTTGTCTTTGAAGTGCCAAGGGTTGAAGTTCCGTCCCAGACTCAGCAATGTCACTGATTCAATCTCTGATTCATCCGTAGGTTTGTGAAAGCATCAAACTTAAAGGTGGTTTTTGGCAGATGGCTTCTGACTCCGAGCTGCGCTTCCTCCGAGCTGATTCGCTTGGAGATGTCAGAGCTGTGAAGTTCGAGGATGTGGAGGCGATGAAGGGGGCCCTTGCAGCGATGCACCTACCAGATAGCATTGTCATTCGCTGGTATCGCAGCTTTGTTGGCGACCTTGACCCAATCGGAAATGTCGTGCTGTTACTAGGAGAACCAGGTACGCTTGTCACTGGGAGCCAGCAACCCGTTGACCGCCAGCCTTACCATGTGACGATTCTCATCCTCAATGATTAGTATTATGTTGAGCTGGGAGTTGGACGATGTTTTCTTTTTTTTCAAAGGGGGCAGTATCATATCACGATATGAACCCATCCTCAAGCACAGGATTCTGTTTCGGAACTACCTTGCCCTGGTGGGGCCTGACTGTGCCTCGAAGATGAATTTCAAGACCGTTTCCCAGTTGAGTGCCGCAGTAGCCTCCTCCGATGTCCAGACTTTTGTGAGTGGTGGCGTTTCAGACGAGAGGACCAGTGTCAATGTCACTACCACACTGTATCTTAGCATTTTGCGTGCGATTGTTCACATTCAGCTTTGCCGTTTTCCACATGAAGTACTTCTCAGTCTTATAACTTTCTTCATGAACGATCCTTAGTTTCTGAGTTGGTGGTCAGCTTTACACTTTGCTGCGCTGTTAGCTTCACTTGCAAGGCATGGGCAGCCTTTTGAAAGTGAG
Organism: Cladocopium goreaui; assembly: GCA_947184155.2. Classification (NCBI taxonomy): domain Eukaryota; class Dinophyceae; order Suessiales; family Symbiodiniaceae; genus Cladocopium; species Cladocopium goreaui. The sequence goes on from CAMXCT020002535.1 coordinate 80,819, forward strand.
TGCACGTGCGTTGCTTTCGTTTGCAGCGATGCCTTGAATACGGAAGATGAGCCCAGGGTGTCCATGAAAACTTTTAAAGGTCCAGGTGGAGAAGATCGACCTGTAATGGAGGTTGCAGTGTGCCGGGAGAAATTCATTTTGTTGAATCACGCTGTGGGCATGTGATTGCCCTGCGGCCTGCTTGAAAAGGTCCCGGTGAAATTTTTGAGTCAGAACCAGCTCAAAGAGCTCTGAGCCACAGGATGGAAACTGTGAGTTTGCCAGTCAGCGCCAGCGAGATTGAAATCTAGTGGGAAAGAAACCGATTTTTCTGGTTGATTCTTGATGTTTATTTTCGTTTGCTTGCATGGCACCAAGGTGTTGGTGTCAAATGGTAAAAAACTTTCTACAGGACTCCGCTGTGTGCTTTCCAAAAAGTTGCCAGTTTTGTTAGGTGTTGGTGCCGTGCAACATGATTGGGGTCGCGGCAGCCACAAGTTGAAGGCACGCGCCTCTGGATGTACGGCAGGCTAGTTAGGGTGGGGTGCCTTGAACCTAATAAGCCTTTAAAACCCTCAACCGCAAACCCTAAACCGTAAAGCCCTCACTAAGCCCTTTATGAACCTTTATAACTTCCCTAAACCCTAAACCCTTAAACCCTAAACCCTAAAAACCTGAGCCCTTAACCCTCATTGTAAAACCTTTAGCTTCAACCTTCAACATTCAACCCTAAGCCGTCAAACCTTAAGCCCCTTAACCCACCCTAAACCGTCAAGCCCTAAACCCTTCAACCAAGCCCTATTAAGCCGTAGTAAACCTTCTCCCTCTCAACCCTTACAGACTCAGACCCCCGAACCAAAGTAAAGCATGACAACTTCGAACGGGGTTTCTGAGAAAGGTTTAGATTCTAGGCAGAATATTTCTACTTTGATGTCAACCTCAGCTCTTCAAAGTCTTTGCGTGAAATATGGCACCTGGGACAATCGGGATCCAACTTGGCCCGCCAAGCTCAGGCCCAACGCATTTCTTCTCTCCATACTGAGGGGAAAGCGCTGACTGTGATGGGAATGCTGCAATAAATCGCCACTCCAATTTTCTTGTTGGCAAAAACAGCCAGTTTACAGGGATGCACGTGGATCCCAGTGGGGTTGGTCTTTCAGTTCGTAATGAAAAAAATATATATGAATTTTGCCTGTTTATCAAAACCATTTTTGGTGTCACCTCGCCGGCACGTGGACCAACCATTTGCAAGAGAAAGATGTTTGAAAAAAGGGAAACATAATTTCGGGAGCGTCTTGCGCATATCAGGGGTGACCCGGCACTTCACAAACCCAGGCCCAAAGCATTAACATTTTTGAGATTTTGGGAAACAAGGGAAGTTATAGCGCTTTGAATTCGACATAATTCATTCAACCGCTCGAGCTCCAGTCCAGTGACTGTCCCGTCGTTCCGCCTTGAATAATTGTGAGTTCAACAAAAATAAGGAAGTCCAAACTTGTTACAATAATATATTGTCTAATTTCAGCTAATTTCACATTTAATTTACAACATTTGTATGCTGCATAACTTCTGTATCTAATTTGTCAATAAATACATATATATATATATATTTTTTGTATTTCTTCACTCACTTGTATATGCATTTTCCTGACTATGTATGTATACTTTATGTAATAAGATTGTCATTGTTCAATGTCAAGTCTGCCTGACCAAAAAATGCATTTTATGCGCCCAGAATGTGAAAACACATATCGTCGCTGTCAGGTTGGCTGATCGTTTTCAGTAATAAATGCCGAACGCATACAGAATTATTATAAAACGGTTTCTGTAAATCAAATAGCATGTATTCTTTTAATTTTTATTTTCAACATCTTATAGTTTTCGATTCAGATTCGGTGACGTTCAATAGCAACGTTCAGAGCCTTATAGCTGGAAAGCTATCAGTAGCAACGTTCAGCTCCGCAGGGGTGGGGCATTTAAAAGCGGGCTTTATATCATAATGCCCCTGAACTTAAATACAGAGCAGCGGCGGCTAAGAGAGGGAGGCAGCTCAGAGCAGAAGCGAGTCAGAAGTAACAGTAAGTAGCCCAGATAAGAAGCTGATCAGAGAAGAAGTCGCTGAAAGAAGAGTACCTCAGCAAAAGAGGTGGCCCAGTGAAGAAGTCGTAGCCAACAAAGAAGCCGTCGTGTTGCCACTGATTACTGTTACCATGCATCGGCTCCTGGCAATCATCTTGATTTCATCCCGTGGACCCTGAGCCACATATTATATCAAAATACTGCGTGTCCTGTTTACAAGGCAGCATGCTACCAATCGCAGCACCAGAAGTGACATGGCAAATGTGGTTGACAGCCAGCCAGGATTGAAAGCACAGCTGCCATGAAACCACTTTTTGCCACGAAAGTAGCATTGAAGCTTTGTGGCTTATGGCGACCGGAAGGGAAACTAGGGAGGCCCTTTTGAGCGAAGCCGGTTTTGAGAAGGTTTTCCGGACCCAGAATTGGGTCCGTCGGAGGAAGCTGTGTAGATGATTTTGTTTCTTGTGGGGGCAAGCGGGGTGCATATCGGTTGCTGCTTGAACCCAGTTGAAGGTAGCTTTTTATTATTTCGTTTCGTCTGGTGGCTTGATTGTTTGCTGCTAAAAGAAGGCGCATCAGCCTTTTGCAGCCTTAGGTGATTGCTTGAAGTGTCTCTTGCTGTTGCGGAGTTTGTGGGTTTTCGCGCAGGTGGCCGGCTTCCATTTGAATGATTGTATTGAATACTTTACTGCCCCTTGTTGGCCCCCCTTGCCCCTCTAGACTCCTACCGAAGTTTTCAGCCCAGAAAGAACATGAATTATGATCTTTTCAGTCAATCCCGTTATTAATTAATAGTATAAATTTAAGACGGGATGGAGTAAGAAAGCGACGGATTGGTGAATGTTGCCTGGGTGGTGCTGCATTGCAATCGCCGCATTGGAGCTAGGGAACGGAGACAGCTGATACCACATGTGCGCTTTCAGGTTCCATTTGAAATCAGGCTTCGCATGTGCGGGCCTCCTCTTGTTCCAACTCTATATGCTTGTTGCTTAACTAAACGCAGTTGTCATTTTTTGTTCGTTGCACGGGTCGGCCTTTGCTGTTGATTTTGCGATTTTGCGGTCTACCGCCAGATGGTCCCAAAAATGTGCTTTTCTTTTGTTCTTTTACTAAGCGGTATGCGGTCCCAAAAATGTTTCGCTGAGACGGACTGTGTGTTTGAGTGGGAAGGTTTTTTTTTGTTTGGTAGCGGAGCTGTGTGCTCCTAAGCCCAGTCAGGTGAAGGTTTAGGATGCAACAAAACGGTTCAGGCATGCCCCAAGCTTTCTGGGCAGGTGTAACTAGGGAAGCTGGAGGTATGGATCCAAGTTCACCAACACAAATGGAGCAAGGATACAACACAAAGTTGCTACCAAGCACGTCGTCACTTAGTTCCCCAGAGCGAAGCGAAGGCTCAGATTTACCAGGTTTAGGCGCGAGACAAGCTGCCCAAAACTTTAGCTCATGTCAGAGGCAACAGCAACAACAACAGCAGCAACAATGCAACAAGGTCAGTGCCCTCAAGCTGCAGCGGCGAGCTTAACTGAAAGTCAGTTTCTTGTTGTGCACGCTCAGCACAGTGGGCACGCATGACAGCAGTTCCACCCAGTGTGACTGGACAATGTTCGCAAGAATCACAGAATTGGCACATGGATGTTGTGGTACAATGGGAAATCCAATAAGGTTTTGTCCACAAGGATGTTTTCAAAGACAAGGGTTCCTTCCAATGAATGCGATTCCAGGACAAGGCTGTTTATCTTTTGGGAATCAACCGCAGAACAGTTTGGGACCTCAGCTGAATCAATCACTAGCAGGGAATGTGCTTCGAACTTGGACAGTGCCCAGATCTTGGTGAAGTGAACAGAGTGCCGTCAGAACCATTCATGCCAGACTTTTATGGTGCCGGTCTTCCAAGCGGCATGTGTGAAGGGTTGGGTCGAAGTGATGTGAGAATGGATGGAAACATACCGCCACATACTTCCCTTGCAAAAGCCAACCAATATGGGAGACCCATGGCTGGATTGGCGTTCGAACACACGCAGCCAGTACCCCACAACCCGCGTAACACTGGTCCTGGGAAGTGACTCCTATGCTGCGCTCCCAGTAACCTATGAGGCTTCTGGGGGGGGGGGAGGGGTCTAGACTAGTAATTTCATAACTTGTAGTGTGTAGTGTAGGACAATGTCAAAGTACATCTTTGCCATGGCGTCCCGGAGTTCCTCAATACAGTGCTGTGCTACAATGCTGAAGAAGCTATGCCAACGTTATTGACAAAGCGCAGTTCTTTTTCAGCTCTCAGACGTCCGCACTGGTTTTTGCTTAGGCCTCCTGATGGAAGAAGCTCCCGTTCACCGGCTGGCCGCATCAATTACCAACTGACATTGTGCCAAGTCTCCGCAGAGGAAATCGACACTGCCACCAAGTCAAGCAAGATGCTGTTTTGAGATTTTTGAAGTTTTCAGTTTCAGTCGCGCTGACAAGGCGTTTGAGATTTTTGAGGTTTTTGAGGTTTTCAGTTTACTATGCAATTTACAAGATGAACAGTTGCCCTTCCGGCCGCCATAAGCCACAAAGCTTCATTGAAACCAAAACGTTGCGCTTCTGCAACCTTGATACAACAAACTTCAAAAAATGAACCTAAACACGGTCCCAAAAATGGGACCGCCTGGCGGTCCTATTTTTTGGGACCGCATGCACCGCTTAGCAAAAAAACAAAAGAAACGCACTTTCACGGTCTCATTTTTGGGACCGTCTGGCGGTACCAAAAATGAGACCGCAAAATCGCAAAATCAACAGCAAAGGCCGACCCGTGCAACGAACAAAAAATGACAACTGCGTTTGGTTAAGCAACAAGCATATAGAGTTGGAACAGAGGAGGCCCGCACATGCGAAGCCTGATTTCAATTGACTTTCCGGCCCCAGAAATGGAACCTGAAAGCGCACTTGTGGTATCAGCTGTCTCCGTTCCCTAGCTCCAATGCGGCGATTGCAATGCAGCACCACCCAGGCAACATTCACCAATCCGTCGCTACTCCGCGCTACTCCGCTACTCCGTGGTATGTTTTAATTCAATTACCCAATGTAATTGACACGATATCGAAACGATGGCGGAGTAAGAGAGCCTTCAATACTTCACCTTCCCACATCTTTCCCTAAGCAGATTCTTACTCCATCCCGTTTTAAATTAATACTATTAATTAATAACGGGATTGACTGAAAAGATCATAATTCATGTTCTTTCTGGGCTGCAAACTTCGGTAGGAGTCTAGAGGGGCAAGGGGGGCCAACAACGGGCAGTAAAGTGTTCAATACAATCATTCAAATGGAAGCCGGCCACCTTCGCGAAAACCCACAAACTCCGCAACAGCAGGAAACACTTCAAGCAATCACCTAAGGCTGCAAAAGGCTGATGCGCCTTCTTTTAGCAGCAAACAATCAAGCCACCAGACGAAACGAAATAATAAAAAGCTACCTTCAACTGGGTTCAAGCAGCAACCGATATGCACCCCGCTTGCCCCAACAAGAAACCAAATCATCTACAAAACAGCTTCCTCCGACGGACCCAATTCTGGGTCCGGAAAACCTTCTCAAAACCGGCTTCGCTCAAAAGGGCCTCCCGAGAACCGCGGTTCTGAGATTTTTGAGGTTTTCAGTTTCAATCGCGCTGACAAGGCGTTTGAGATTTTTTGGTCCAACGGGGACTCGGGATACTATAATACTATTAGAAGGGGTCCCCAAGCAGGTGGCCACCAAGGTCCGGCCATCATCCCCCCGAAAGCTTTTAGAATTTTAGTCCGGATCTGTTCCCAAGTCCCTGCCAAGGTACAAAGTGCCCTTCTTGTTGCATGCGTTAGGAGTCTAGAGGGGCGAAGGGAGGGGGAGTCCAAAAACAAACAACGCATCAAAAGACCAAAACAAAACTGAGCAGTGCGACGCCCAATCGTGACAAAACGATCCACTGCCAACGCAAACGCAGAAAAAAGCATCCCGCCAGCAATGTCGCAGCAGAATCAGCACCTCACCCATGCTGCGAAAGCCTGCGACAACAACACCCAAACAATTCCAAACAACATGGTGCTTTGGCAAAGATGGGCAACATGCAGGCGGGGCTGGAGACCTTGAATCAGCAACGGTGTTCCCCGAGATCCTGCCATTCTGTTGGACTTGCAAAAGCACTGCGGTTTGTTAAAGCCGTGCTAGTTTTGGCAAAAAAGGTCACTGCAGCAATCTCATTTTCGGGCCGTAAGCACATTAGCTTTTTGGACTCCAAGAAGTGGTCCTCCCCAGTATTTCAGCAAGTTATGAAGTTAGCCAGGCACAAAAAGCATTATTGCTCATGCACCGCACTGCACAAGGTGCCAGCACCTCAGAAGAATTCTATGCACAGGTGTCATTGCCAACTGATGAAGAAGAGCCAAATCATCAAGACCAACTCCAAGAGCACCAGCGAGCTACCCATGGATTATGATGATTGGAAAAGGACATCTGAGCGGAATCTGAGAGGACTCTGAGCGCCGTGTTAGATACGCGTCTATCACCTTCTCACCCTAGATCTGTTTCACACCCTGTTTCACCCTTTACTCTGGTTCACCTTTCCATTTGCTACATGGCATTGCCATTGCTAGCTTCTGGATTGCCCCAATTCTGTGAGCTATGTTGCCCGTGCGGCTTACACTGTGTGATTTCGGGGCTCCTGGCTGGGGGGAGCCCTGGTTTCCGCGCAGTGTTGTGTTGGTTTCCTTTCTCACAGAGTTCGTGTATGGCGGCTTTTGTGATTGTTGCCGGTTTTGTTTTGTTTGGTTTGACCGCCATTCCAATCCTGAGGATGACACCATGGATGATACAATGCTATCACCTTTCTTCAAGTTACCGACGTCATGAACTGACCAGCTGATCACCCTGCCTTCATTGTTTGTTTGTTGTGTTTTTTTGGTTTGTTTGGTTTTGGGTGGTTTTGCTTTGGTTTGTTTTCTATTTTGGTTCTGCTTCTTTTTTGTGTTTTTTCTGTTGGCATCGTGACAGCGACTAAGACTTTGTACTGGTCCTACCTCAGTTCACTTTTGAAGTCCGCCATCGTGAAGATGGATGACGTCTTTTGCATTAATTAATCTGATTTGTCAATTTGCAACTGGCTTACAGGCATGATGAACGACCTGGCGAGAGCTATGAGGCGTTGGACGGGAAAAAAAGAGAATGGATGGAAACCATGTAGCGTCTCAGGACGTCATTTCTAGGATAGAGAAGTGGCTTTAGACCAACTGGATCCACATTTGAAGGCAAACTGCTCAGCAACCTCTGGTACTTGGCACACTCAAGCTCAATGCAGCGAACCATTGAAGACGGAGAGGTGTCATTGGTGGGAACCACAAAGGCCTTGGTTGCTAACGAAGTCCGAAATGCAAGAGCTTCTCCACGACTTCTTAAAGAGTACTCTCGTGCCAGCTATCGTAGAAGTCACATACCCGTTACAGTCTTGGTCTCTGGAAACTTCCGACAAACCTGAATTCACCTGAATACCTTCCGTGTAAGCTGCTCTTCAAAATGGCTAAAAGTCTCATGATCTTGATCTCATCGCGATCGTCATTGAAGACCATGAAATTGGAACAGGCCACTTTCCTGCCTGAAGTATCTCTTGTCCAAATTCCAAACTTGCCTGCGGTTGTGGTGGAACACCACAGGTTTCAGATGCCGACATGCTGATGATGCTGGTAAGATCGCTTCCAGATTCAACTCGCTCCTTCGCCCTACATCATGCAAGTGGTGAGAGTTATCAGGCCTATCGGGAGGCAGCTCGGAGATTTGAACAACAACAAAGATTATTTTTGGATATTGGTCATGTGAAAGGTTTGAACCAGATTGAGTTTTCTGGACAAGATGGAGAAACCCAGTGGTTTGACATGGCTAATGGGGATGAAACATGGGAATATGGCGTAAACGCAGTTCAACATGGGAAATGTACCAAGTGTGGTAGTAAGAAACATGAAACGAAAGACTGCAGTGCAGACTTGACCAAAGTTCGATGTTTTCGCTGTTCGCAGTATGGACATGTAGGTGTCAACTGCCCCAACAAGATGGGACAGGAGTTTCAAAAGGATCACCAAAAAGGAAAAGGAAAGGAGAACACAGGAAAACGCAAAGGAGTCTCCAAAGGAGATCAATGGAAGAAAGGTAAGTCAAACGGAAAAGGAAAGTCCACCAAAGGAAAGAACAGTAAACTCACTGAAACGACAGAGAAGTGGGACCCTGAAGAGTCCTGGTGGTGGAATGACAACGACTGGTGGGGTGCAGATGGATGGCAGGAATCCGGAGTAGCTCAAGTTTGGGACGATAGCTATGACTGGAATCAATCCTTTGGGAGTTGGACCCAGTATAGGGAAGATAACTTGTAGAACCCCCGTTTGGCTTAAGACTGCTTTTACCGTTTTGGTGCAGGAGGGGGGGGGGTATTGGTGCACGGCTGGTGCGCGGAAAAGGAAAATAGGGGCAAGGGTGGGTCTGGGGAGGGAAAAATAGGTGCGGGAGTGGGTTCTTGCCAATCTATGGATCCAGTCAGGATCCCGTCGGGACCCAGTCGGGCACCAATTTTTGCATTTTTGGGCACCGCTTTTGGCCAGTCGGGATCCAGTCGGGATCCAGTCGGGATCCAGTCGGGATCCAGTCGGGATCCAGTCGGGATCCAGTCGGGCACCAATGTCGGGAGGCAGCCAAATTCATTAAAAATAGCATTTTTGCAGTGTTTTTGCATGTTTTTCGGTGATTTTGGCTGCTTCCCGACAGGTCCAAACGTGGTGCCAAAAATTCGAAAATTGGTGCCCGACTGGATCCCGACTGGATCCCGACTGGATCCCGACTGGCCAAAAGCGGTGCCCAAAAATGCAAAAATTGGTGCCCGATTGGGTCCCGACTGGGTCCCGACTGGGTCCCGACTGGATCCCGACCCGGTTTCTTCAAAAAAACACCTATTTCCTTAAATTTGAGCACCTATTTTTGAAATTTTAGCACCTTGCCGTGCACCACCCCTTCCCTCCGTTTCCCCCTCCGGACCCCCCCCCCCACCAGTCTTAAGCCAAACACGGGCTTGGCAAAAGATAACCCCCAACTTGGTTTGGAAAATGCACCTGATGGAAACGGAAACGAACAGACAGTTGGAAGTTTGATTTTTGCACCGATGCTGCATGTGATGTCAGAAACAAACGCAAACGATTGTCAGACATGTGTTATTTGCGCAAGAGATGTTTTGGGAAACAGTTTGGAGTTTTATGATGATCAATTTCTTCAGGAGGACGATCCATGTTTGGCTGACGATGCAAACATGTCCAAGATCATGGATCAACTTACTTTTCCTCACTCTGCCAAAGAACCTGAACTCAGTGCCGATGAGCTCTTGCGTTTGGATGCATTGGCAGACCAGCTTGAACTTCAGAGGCTGGAGCGTTTGCAGGCTCTACAAAGCCCTGATGCAGTGCCATCTACTTCAAAAGTTTTGAGCACTCGATTTGTGCGCACTTGGCGCGAGAAGCACAATTCAAAGGGCGAGGCAATATGGCTGAGGAGATCAAGGTTTGTTGCTCGCGAGTTTGCTTGGTTGGAACCCGAAAGAGAAAGCCTATCCAGTCCAGCGTCTGGCAGTATCATTTCCAGAGTTTTGCCAACAGTTTTCTTGGAGAGACGTGAAAAGGAAAACATGGTGATGGCCAGCTTGGACGTGAGAGATGCTTTTCTGACTGTGAAACAAGAAAGAGATACCTTGGTCCATACAACAGATGCAAGTGGAACAACTCGCAGTTTTTCTTTGTGGAAGGTGCTGCCTGGACAGCGTGATGGAAGCTTTCTGTGGTATCGTGCAATCACTAGCTTCCTCAAATCAAAGCTTGACTTGGAGGAGCACACCCCATATCCTTGCATTCTTCGTTCAAAAGATGGATCTTGCGTGGTGATGATACATGCTGACGATTTGCTTGTGGTTGGAAAGCGTGACTATGTGTTGGGCAAGTTCCTGCCGGAGCTCAAAGCTGCATATGATACTTCAGTTCAATGCATTGAGAAGCCAGGTGATGAGCTGACATTTTTGAAACGACAGTATACACTTCATGATGATGGAAGATTGGCAACTCAAACGCATGAGAAGCACATCACCCAGCTTTGCAGTTTGCTTGGATTGAATGTTCGAAACCAGAATAAGAAAAGCCCTGCACATGCTGATATGTTTAACGTACTTGTTTCGTTTATGTTTTACGGGGAACTTTCAGATCTGTGTTTTCCTTGAAACATTTTGGCTCAAGCGTACTTCAATCTTCTGGTGCGTTTGTTATGCGTTTTGCTTTATTAAAAAAAAACAACTCAAACACCAACAGCTGGTATCCACTTTTAGACATGCACATTTTACACCGAATCAACTGCATTGGTTTTCAGCTTTGATTGCGATTTTTCACTAGCTTTGGTTGGGGTTGCACTTCCATTCATCTTTTTAGATTCTCACTTCTTTCCTGTCGGCCCGGGGGGCGAGCGATGCGACGTGACAGACGTCGGGACCCGGAGTGGACTGAAGTCCTGGCATCACCAGTTCGTGCTGAGCTGTGCACCATCATCGTTTCCTTTTTGTATGATCAACATTCTCCTGTTCGGGACTTGCCTGTTGATATCATTTATCTTAGCTGGAGTTCAAATCGCATTTTTTCCTTCACCCTGCGTTTCAGAGAGATCACTACTCCATCAGTGGCCGATCATGGAGACTCAGATGACAACAGATGATGGCTGGGACCTCATTGCAGATGACATTTTTTCAGATTTCGTGCAGCCCTCAACCAAAGCATGCCCTTTGCCAAGACCTCAACATGTTTTGCAACCACGACTTCAAGCACCTTTCAGTATGACCATGCCAGGCATGCCAGTTTCATTGAGTTCAAGTCCACGCTTAACAGTAGCAGGGCTCTCAGCAGCCACTCCTCAAGGAGTTCCGGCTTTTGCACCTGTGCGCAGGGATTTGTTGCACCATGTTTCACGTGTGGAGTCTCCATACGTCAGGGTTCCTCGTGATGAATATTACCCTAAAAGTTTGGAGCGAGTTTCACAAGTTGGAAATGTCCCGGTTGACATGGCACCACATGGAGGTTTTGGGAGGACAGCTTTGTGTCCCAGTACGGAAAAGGCCTTACCTTGTCCACCGTTGCAGAAGGATGGCATTCCAAAGGTGCCCACATCGAGAGTCCAGACCTCAACAGCTATGCAATTGACGCGTTCAAAAATGACAAGTGAGAACACTTTCATATTGGATAGGTTTGCGGCTCTTTTGGATGTTTTTGGGCAATCGTCCGATGTTTACAGAGCACTGGCCACCTCTCCATATGCAGCTGAACACCGCAAAAGGCTTCTGAATAACTATGCAGCAACGACCGTGCTCAGATATTTACAGGCGGTTCAGAAATTTATCACGGTAGCCCAGCAGCTGGGGCTGGACATTCATAACTGGTCGGGGGCTCAACTTGCAGACGTTTTGACAGTGATGAAACTGTCCAAATCTTGCGACACAGACAAAGATGTCACTTCTGGCAACTTCACTATTAAAGCACTTCGATGGTGGCACAAAGTGGCAGGTGTCCAAAATTTACAGGTTTGTTTTCCCCCACTGGTGGATAGCTTCCTGAAGACCAAGCTGAGCAAGGACAAACGAGAGGCACCTCCTCTCCCTCTGTGGTTGTTATTTCAATGGGAGCGTCGAATCCTTCAGAGCGCATCGACAAAATATGAAATTATGATGTTAGGTTCATTCCTACTGATCACTTGGTCAGGACTTAGGTTTGCTGACGCTCAGAGAATGAATGTGGATTCATTGGTGTTCAACTTTCAGGAACTCAGAGGCATGGTTTGGCGATCAAAAACCATGGCGGCAGGACATCCTTTTGGTGTTAAGGCTTCTGGGCTTTGCAGCTTGGGGACATTCACATGGCTTTACAAATTTTTGAAGACTTGGGATGAAGTTATGCATGAGTTGCAGATTCCACGGACGCGCTGTGACTTTTTGATTCCAACAATGTCTCCGGATGGATCATTTCCGATCTTTGAACCTTTGGATTATGCAGGTACTACAAAATTTTTTCGGGACATGTTGCTGACGCCATGGAAGAGTTGGCAAGGTTCACACCCGTTGGACAAGCTTCAGATGCAATACACGCTTCACTCAATGAAAGCGACCTTGCTGAGTTTTGGCCCCCAACTGGGATCCCTGGTCAGTGACTCAGATCGCCTTTTGCAAGGGCACCATCAGGATCCCAAACGATCATTGAATTTGTATGGACGTGATAGCGTCTGGGGTTCATTGCGTTATCAACAGACGGTTATTACAGAGATTCAAAATGGTTGGAGGCCAAAAACGGCCCAACACAGAGGTGGACAGTTTCCAATGGTCGAACCAGTAGTCACTTTGGAAAAGTTCAAGAAGAACGCTCCTGACTACAATTTTTTGTGGTTACCCTTTGCCAAACAAGTGGAACCCCAAGAGCTGGTGCCTGAGCACACAACCGTGGATGGGGGATCGGAATCTGAATCCGATGGCAGTTCCAGTTCAAGCGACAGTGCCAGCTCCTCAGGGGACACATCTCCTGTGGGAAAAGTGCCTCCCAAGGAGGTTCCGGAAACGGATGAAGCCATTTATGCAAAACATCGCAGGGTCACACATGCCATGGTCATTGCAAATGATGGAAACTCATCCAGACCGTTTCATTTGGACCATTACTGGAGAGCGGCATGTGGCGCTCACATGCTCCATACAGAGACAACTTTTTTGGACGACTGGCAAGAAGGAATGGCATTTTGCCAACATGCAGGATGCAAGAAAATTTGGACGGCCATAAAGTTGAGCTGAATTTGCGTGCCAACCGAAGGTTGAAAATAAAGTTGCAGCGTGTGACAAATTGACCCTCATGACAGAGGGTATTCTGAATGCGTTGCTTCAGCATGTTCAACATATCACATGTGGGAACAACATAATTGACATTCAATATCATATGCATCGCGCTGGCTCAAAATTGTTGTTTTCTGTTCCGCAGCCATTTCAAAAAAAACACTTAAAAAAAAAAACAACGTGAGGGGTTGGATTTTCCTGAGGACATCCATTGCCCTCCTGTGCAGATCTCAGTCTCCTGTCATTTTTTGTTTATCAGCGTGTATTGAAACATCACATGCAGAGCATTGTTGTACCCACATTCCAAGGTTGTATCCAATGGTCATTTTTGCATTCATTTCCTTGATATACATCATCACTTCATCGCGTTGCAGCGTTGCATCATGGCGTATCAAAGTCTGGAAGACATCATGTCCACATGTGGCGTGGACCCAACAATAGCATCACAGCTGGTGCAAGATGGATGGACAACTCAGTCCTTTGCGTGTGCAGCCTTAGACCTTGAGTCTTTTGACAGGCTTTGGCAGGATCTTTTTGCTGATACGGAACTCAGTTTGCTTCAAAAGGCATCAGTGCGTGCAGCGTTCAAAATGTGTCAATCAGCTTTGCAGTCAGTGGCGGCTCCGTCAGCCCCATCATCTGCGTCCGCATCAGGTGACCCCATGACCAGCCAAAATTCATGGGCCGAAAGTTTCCCTCCAAAGTTGGATTCATCAGTGATTGACCAGTTGAAAGTGATTGACCAGTTGAAAGCCAAATTTTTGGCTAGTTACCCGTCAGAGTTGGTAAACCATGACACCATGCCAAGCACGAGACTCCTCAGCCTTGTTCACCACCAGCTTCTGAAGAAGCAATGGGCCTGGATTCCTTGGAAATACAGGCTAACGATGGCTAAAGCTGATGAGATTTCCTCCCAGCGGCAAACCAAGATGCCCAAATTGGAAGTGGCTTCATTGCATAACCTGTTGGTTGATGAACCTCCCTCAATAGATATTTCCAATTCAGGTTTTGGGGTCAATGCGGTACGAAATTTGCTGGCAGTCCATGACATGGCAGTTGCAATGTGTGGAGGTGCACACCTGGCAAATCTAAAGGCTTACTCGGCCAAATTTCTGGGCTTCTTGACGCAGAAGGTGGATCCGGAAACCATGTTGAGGTGTGCATCCATTACTGAAGCGCAGGCTGCAGATAGACAGATTTGGGCATCAATAGCAGATTTAATGGCTGAACGCAACTGGGACATGGACAATTGTCTGCATGAGTTCACTCATATTCGTCATGATTTGCCAGGTTTGTTGCAGCTCCGTCCACGTCCAGCCAAAGCCCAGTCCTCATCTCAACCTTGGACTGTTCCTGCATCGAATAAAGGTAAAGGCAAAGGCAAACCATCGAAAGGCAAAGGCAAATCAAAGGGCAAAGGGAAAGTGCAATGGCTGACTGATGTAAAGACAAAGGACGGCCAGTGGAAGCAGTTGTGTATGAGATACCAAACAGGTAATTGTTCCCTTGGTGACAACTGCCGTTTCCAACATGGATGTGCATATCCGGTCAACGGCCAAGCCTGCGGCCTTGACCATGGCGCCCTTCAGCATCAAAACACATCACACTGACTTTCACAGCAGGAACCGGAAGTGCAGGAAGTTGCCATGACGACAGGCTCCATTATTCCAGCACCAGCAGCGACAGCGTCCTCGGCAATATCTTTAAAAGATGTTTCGGAGGCTCAGGTTTCACCTCCCGGTTCCTCCGGGGAGGCAGCAGTATCACCAGTTTCACCAACAGTTCTTTCACCATCTCATCCAGTGTTTCACACAGGTGACGGCAAGATATTTTTAGATATTTGCTCGGGAGCAACACGGCCATTGAGTAAAGCCATTTTGGCACAACATGGTGATGTCTTAGCCTTTGATATTCTTCTGGACTCAAGGATGGATTTGTTAAATGACCAGAGCTATGAGCAGCTCTTGAGGATCTGCTCATCGGGCCAGGTGGCATACGGAGCTGCTTCTCCTTCATGCGCTCACTACTCTCGACTGAAACTGCATCGACCTGGTCCTAAAGCCTTGAGGACACCGGAAGCCCTGCAAGGTGTCCCTGGATTGACAAGTGCGGAGCTTCTTCAGGTACAAGATTCACATATGATGCTTTTTCGATGTGTAACTTGCTTAACATTGATTTATCAAGCAGGAGGTCATGCCCACCTGGAGCAACCTCCGTCAGCTATGAGTTGGTTGGAAGATTGTGTCAAAGCTTTTTTGACTCTGATTTCGGCCTGGTGCGTGGTTATTTCTGCTTGCGCATATGGCAAGAACTGGTACAAACAATGGATGTTTGCGAGTAGCTGGCAAAAAATTGCCGAACTGGGCCACCTCTGTGATCACCCTAAAGGGAGCCATGTATCTTTGGTTGGAACCGTGTCTGACACAGGTGAATATCTGAGTAGACAAACAGCTTGCTACCCGGAGGATCTGGCTACAGCCTTTGCGGAGCGGGTGGCACCTCTGGTGAGTCATTCATCGCACGACTGGAAATGGGATGATATCTCTCAGATTCCGCCCTTGAAAACCATCCACCAACCCCCTTTTGGACAAGAAGATGGTGGTGGATTTACATCTAACCCTGACTGGAGTTTGGGTGAGCGAGTGGCCACGGACTTTTTCGGTCCTCTTCGACAGAAGTGGGTTCAACGCATTTTGGATAATCGGTTGGACAAGTTTTTAGTCCAATTCTTTTCGCAAACTGATCATTCTTCTCCACCGTTTGCAGAGAATATCATCACTCCTTTTCGCAATGACCTGGAACAATTTTTGCAGGATTCCGGCATCAACCCAGATTGGACTATCCGGGACCATCAACCTATGTGTTTGCACATTATGCATGGACTCTGCCAGATCATGCAAGACCCCGATCAGGCATTGTTTCCAGCGCTGATTGAGGGTGTGGGTACTGGTTTTCAACGGGATATTCCTTTGAGTAATTGCTTTCCTCTTAATGTTTCTGCGGATGCTGATGAGCCACCACTGTCGGCCCATTTGACGAACTGGCAGAGCGCTGACGATGATATCATGTTGACCAGACAGCTTGTACAACAGGAAATCGACAAAGGATGGGTGTTCCCATTTGAGGGTACTTTGCAGGATGCACAACAGCGATATCCATTGGGCGTTGCGCTGGGCAAACTTGGTATTGCCCACGCAGATGGGCGGCCTCCACGACTGGTCTTAGACCAAACAATCTGCGGCCTTAACGGGCGTTGTGTGATACCAGAGCGAAGTACGTTGCCATCCGCTAAGGATGTACTTCGTACATTTCCGATCCGAAACTATTCTGGGGATCACATGGGATTTTCGCTTGACATTAAAGCAGCTCACAAAAGAGTATGCATTCGGGAAGAAGAACATGGCCTTCTCGGATTTACGCTGCAAAATCAATTGTATTTTTACAGAGTGGCCCCTTTCGGGGCCACTTTCTCGGCCTCGTGGTGGTCTAGACTTGGCGGCTGGATGTTGAGGTTCTTCCACTTTTTGCTCTGGTGGGCACATGTGGCCCTACTGTACGTTGATGACTATTTGTTCCATCAATCCAGTTTTGGCATGCCAATCTCGGCTACTATGATTTGTCTGTTTTGTCAAATTGTCAATATTCCGGTTTCTTGGCAGAAATGTGAACTTGCATTCAGCATACAATGGATTGGCTGGAAAATCCATTTCCGTTCAGGTTTTATTGAGATACCAATGCAAAAGATTGACAAGTTTCTGGGCTATCTCCATTCTATGGGACGCAGCTCCAGGACTTCCAAGCGGAACCTTGAAAAACTGATTGCACTGGCACTTTGGCTGACTCAACTTTGGCCATATATGCGAATATGGATTCGACATTGGTATCATGATCTTTATTCCATTCCAGCAACACATTATAGCATTGACAATGGTGACTGGCGACAGTTCTCGAGTCATTTAGATGACAATCTACATATCATTTCTCGCCCTCAGGGGACAGCACTGCCAATTGGAGGCCAGTTACTGGCGGTTCGCCATCATACAGTCAAGACGAAATCGGATTTGACGACAGTTCCTCTCTCCAATAAACGAATTTGGCTTCGGATTCGAGATCCTTCTTCCACCAAGCGACATTTGTCTTCATCCAGTTTACGAATTATACAACATTTCATACAATGGGTCACAGGCCTGTCTCCTATGAAACCCTTAACCCCAAAAAAGTATTGGGATGGCGAAGCAGCAGCTGATGCGTGTGCTTCTGGCAGTACATGCGAAATTGGAGGCTTCGTCAAATCAGCTACAGGCCAAATTTACTGGTTTTCGGAGATTTATTCACATTCAGATTTTACTCAACTGGGCATCGAACTGGATGCAGAAATGCAGCGATCTATTTCAGCTTTTGAGACACTGGCTCAAATCGCTTTACTTTTTGCGACTTCCAAATTTTTTCCTGCGCATAGAATGCCCATTTGCTTGAAGAGCCTCAGTGACAACAGTGGGGCCGAATCCGGTAGCAATAAACTTTGGAGTATGACATATCCTCTATCAATTTTTCTTGAACGAATGTGCCTTCTGTCCGCGATGTTGGGGATGGAAATCGATGTCAATCATATCCCGGGCTCTCAAAACATTTTTGCAGATGATTTAAGCCGTTGGAACCAAACTGGATCACCACCTCATTCATTTCACTTGAAAGATCGCATCCGCATTCCTCTTGCAGAGCTATGGCAGATTCGCACTTCTCCAACCTTGATTCCGAAAGAAGCTTCCATACCATGGACATTACCTACTGTTTAATTCCTTTTTTCCTGATTGCTGGAATTCCCTCACTTTTCAATTGGGGTGTACTTGGCGAGTTGAATTCCCAGATAGTTAATTTAGGGGTTTAAGATCCATCTGTCAATTCAACCAAAGGTTCAACCAAATAAATTTGTTGGTTGGTGCCTCGAAGACAAATAATTCCAGCAAGCGAAAAAAGGAATATTAATTAAACCGAGCGTGACCACGTTTCAGCAAACCAGATGTATGGTTTTGGAGAAGAAGTTTGGTTTTTGAATAATAGACAAATTTAAGTTTGGTATATATATATATTAAGATATATATATATATTTGAAATAATCCAGAAGATTGAAGTCCTTGTAGAACGTTTAACGTACTTGTTTCGTTTATGTTTTACGGGGAACTTTCAGATCTGTGTTTTCCTTGAAACATTTTGGTTCAAGCGTACTTCAATCTTCTGGTGCGTTTGTTATGCGTTTTGCTTTATTTAAAAACCCACCCATCCCACACCTGGTTATTCTTGTTTTTATTATATTCACTATCATTTTATGTTGTTGCTTCTATGGCTTTACCTAATGATCTATCCAATGTTCTTGGAGTGGCTTCACCTGCTGTGCTCGTTTTGTACAGGGTAGTGATTCCACTTCGACCTCGGCCTGACTCAAAGCATTCGAAGCATCCGACCTGATCCCTCCATCCAGGAGGTTTTGCATCCGCCGTAGTTCCTGCTCCGTCACCGTCACTAGGTGTTCTGTTAGTCCCCACTTTTGCATGCTGCTCGGCTTTTCTCACAATATGTGAGTCATTTCTATTGACAGGGGGTTTAAGATCCATCTGTCAATTCAACCAAAGGTTCAACCAAATAAATTTGTTGGTTGGTGCCTCGAAGACAAATAATTCCAGCAAGCGAAAAAAGGAATATTAATTAAACCGAGCGTGACCACGTTTCAGCAAACCAGATGTATGGTTTTGGAGAAGAAGTTTGGTTTTTGAATAATAGACAAATTTAAGTTTGGTATATATATATATTAAGATATATATATATTTGAAATAATCCAGAAGATTGAAGTCCTTGTAGAACTGAAAAGGAAGATGACACAGCAGACCTTTCATCTTCATCAGCCACGACTTTTAGGACGTGTGTTGGTGTTTTGATGTATCTGGCGAATGATGTTCCACAAGCTCAACATGTCATTCGACATTTGGCCACCTACAGTTTAAAACCCACTGAAAAGAGCCTGACAGTATTTCGACATTTGGTGGGATATCTTTGCAGCCACATGGACGTTTGCGTGTCTTTGAAATGGGGTGGTCAAGCAACTGGCATTTTCCATGACTATCCGAACGTGGATCCAAATGAACATGTTTTGGAGGTGTTCACTGACTCTGATTGGGCTTCAGACCGTGTCAGCAGAAGGTCTGTAAGCTGTTGCATTGTGATGTTTGGGAAGTGCTTGATATACTCAGCATCAAGGACTCAGAAGATCATTTCGTTGTCATCAGCTGAAGCCGAAGTTTACGCTTGCGGCAGTGGAGCCAGTGACGCCATCCTACTTGCCAGGTTGTTGACATGGATCACCAACAAAAGAACCCATATCTACATCTACACTGACAGCAGTGGTGCCAAAGGAATCTTGAATCGAAGGGGAGTTGGACGTTTGAGACACTTGAGTTGCCGCATCTTGTGGTTGCAGGATATGGTTGGAAATGGAATGCTGAAGTTATGCAGCATCAGCGGCCATTCGAATCCCGCTGACATCGGAACAAAACGTTTAGCTGCCCCGAGAATGAGATCTTTGATGAGTTTGCTTGGTTTGTACCACAGATCAAATGGATGTTTGGAAGGAGCCGATGATCCAGGACGAGTTTTTGTTCGAAGGGGAAGGGTCAACCACAGAGCCCTTGCTTGCGCCTTGAGCCTGATCCAACTTCATTTACAAGGATGTGATTCAACTGTGGAAGATGGCTGTAACCGTAACCTCTTCATTTTGCTTTTCACCTTGTGCGTTGGAGTTGGAATGATTTGGTTTTTCAATTGGTTTGCAAGAGTTGCAGAGAGCCCTCAAGACAATGACACTCCTGTTTTGGAGGAACCAACTATGAACGAGATCAATGATGACGAAGATGGGTCAATCAGAATGTCCCACATTGGTGCTGCAATCATCGCTGCCAACAGCGAGTTTCCTTCGAGCAATGTTGCAAGCTCGAGCACGAGCATTCGAAATCCAATTGAGATGCCTGTGTTGAGAGATGAAAATGATCGACCTGAACCTCATGCTGCATGGAGCCCTGAGGCAATGTTGACTTTCATTTATTCAAGGTGTTTGCGCAGAAAATCCACAGCAACTTCATTGGAACGACAGCAATTGTATGAGGAGCGACTTCAATTGCTTTGCAACGTGATGAATGCTTGCAAGTCTGGAGATCAATCAGTTCGATTGTCAGCAGCTGTTATGGCCAGGAACATGACAGACCTTTCAAGCGATGAGGAGTCTCCAAACTATGACCAAAGCTGGATTCAGTTGTGCAACACCATGGATGAGGTTGAACATGCAGTGGAGGTGGGTCAAAGCTTGGCGAACGCAGTGGCAATTGAACGAGCAACAACTTCAGACAGTTCTCATGTGGATTCAATTGCACGTGCCTTGATGGAAAACATTGACAATCCCCCGATGGATGAAGCTGGAGAAAGCGAGGATGAAGATTCAGACGAGATGATGGAGACAGAATCACAAAGATAAAGAGCCTTCAGGTATGGAAAGTCTGAACTTTGTGAAGTCAGTGATCCAGAAGCCTGGATGGTTATGCATCATGGCAATGTAGAAACTTCAGAATCCGAGCAGATGGAGGGCGATGCAGAGACATAGCCAGATAGCATAGCAGTTTCAAAAGGTGAATCTGACAGTGACTCCAAAGGAGTCCAGCAAGTAGAGGCACGCTACAAACTGCGCCCCTGCGGCAGTACTCAGACACCTTGGAATTCAGAATTTTCCTTAGGGATTTACCATTTCAACTCTGTGCTGTTGAACTAAAGTAAACAGCAAGGCGGGGTGCTTCATGTTAACGCTGTCAGCAGTACATCCAATTTGCGTTGTGGAGCATTCAGCCATGTGACATAGCAGGTGTAGTATCTGTTCATATCTGAGGCGCTTGTTTTCTCAAGCAAAAGTTGCATATACAAATTTTGGTTTTCAGGAAGTAACAACATGAAGTTTTTGGTTTATTTTAGCATCGGATTTTCTGCCAGTTTTGGATTCGAATGTTTGATTCATTGGCCTTGGGTGTTTGGCGACTTGTGACGGAAACAACGGGTCCCCGAAAACTGTACTCCATTGTCTTGCTTGAATGGGAAGTGGCACGTCTGTCCAAGGAAAGTGCTGTAGCTATACAGGTTTGAGATGATTTCGGTACACCACATCGGAGTGTGGCAAATTGTCAGTGCAGCAACATTTTGGGAAATTATTCAATACGTTGTATACTCCTGATCGAATTGCCCAAAACCATGGCAGGAAAAAAATCGAGAGTACAGTGATGTGGAACGTAGCCGATGCTCTGAAACAAATTAGGTCTAAAGTCCCGAGTGACGCGGCCTTCCCAGAGCCATGCCGAAGTCCAATGCTTTGCTTGCGTGGGCATGGTCCCAACATCAGGTGCCTCCATTCTTAATTTTTTGGGTTGAATTTTAAGAATGAAATTGCATGAACTCAACAAGAATCATGGTTTCTTCTTTGGTGGTTTTGGACACTTACGAATTTTTAATTTGGTCGTGCGCAGTGGTCGGAATTCCTTGTCAATTTCGATTCATGAAATCCATGTCACCGTATCGAAAATCAAAACGTAAACTCGCAGATCAGCTACGGTTTTGAACGGTTTCCAGAGAAAATCAGTGGCGGAACCCAAAATTTCAAGCACCCAGGAGGCTCTCTTCCTCTTGGACGGTCGAAACTTCACTTGGGCCATGCGTGTATATCCCAGGTGCAGTGGCGGTGTGGAGATTACCTGAAAAGATCGACTCATGAAGCTGTCTACATGGGCCAAGTGAAATCAAGTGCGATCAGGGTTGCAAGAAGGAAACCAACATTTTCATGAATTGTGCTGGAGAGGGATTGTGCCACGGCAGCGAAATTCTGATTTGTCATGGCCTGGAATGACCAGAACTCCATAACACTTTGGCAGGGTTCTACCACCCCACTGGTTGCACCGAGCAACATGCAGCAAGATGATGCTGTTCTTCTATGCGCCATGGTGTGGTTTGCATTGCATGTTTCTGCGGCGTTTCGTGTGAAACAATTGAACAACAATTGGGCAAAAAGGTTTTGGTTTAGGAATTTTTGGTCCTAGTCATTGCACCAAAAAAATATACATTCAAACAACCGAGAATTGACAGTTTGGAGATGGGTTGCCTGGGATTGCAGGAGGTTTACTCCCTTTCCCCATCCCCAAGCATGTGGTCTGTCTATTACAGGAGGGCCCCTGTGGGTAGTTTTCTGATGGAATTATATTTGTATTCCCCCTAGCCGCACAAACCTTGCTTCTTTGGCAAATCTGCAAAACGTGTGAAAGTACTGTTGCACACCTATCTTACATTTTTTTCTGAAATACACAATTTGAAAACCGATCGTTTCTCATCCTTTTCAAAATGATGTAATGGCCGAAAATTGGGACCTTCCCGCCCCATATCCCTTTTTTTTGTACTCAGCTAACCCCAGCGATTTCAAGGTAGACTTAGCCGTATGTGGAACTAGAAGTGAAAAAGGCCAGAGAACTCTTGCAGGGGCGGGGGAAATGAGCCGTGAATCCAGGTGGATCGGATATTGACACAACCCCAGCACAATGTCGTTGTTTCATGACTTTCATGATGTGGAAAATGAAATAAAATGAATGTTCAATGAACGCGACATTTGATACCATCCTATGTTTCACATGCGCCGGGCCGACCTTCGCGCTCAGGGCAACGTGGTCTTCGCTAAGATTGTGCCTTGTCGCCTTGAGACGAACTACAAAAAGGCCACACAACAGGTTTAGAGAATCAAACGTGGAACTTAATCTCAAAGGACCCGAACAAGTCCGAGCAAAGGTTACTGAGCAAAGAATTTTGCAAACCTTCAGCATCCTTTGTCCATCGATCGAGTTGTTCTTCAGGGTGGGCTTGGACTTTGGTCGCCGAGGATGCGAGTTTGGAAGTGGAAGTGGCCGAAGAGTCCTGCAGCTCAGGGTCTCACCATGTAGTGAAGGTGGTGCAACCTATCTAGAAATCTTGGTGATATCCTGGTGATATCCTGGTGATATCCTGGTGATATCCCGGTGATATCAATATCTGTTCATCATGCGAAAAAAATTGAGAGATTAATGTTAAGCCATTCAGATGCGAGCCATGCACGAAGGTTTGGACTTTCTGCTTATCCTGGACTCTTTTTGCTGAAGGTGGCTACGCTGCTTGGCTCATTGTCCAGATATTTTTTTCAACGTGCGAATTCCATAGAACTGGAATTCCATGGAATTCCATAAGAGCTGAAGTGCCCTCCGACAATCAAAACTTTGTAATGGAACAATTCCCCATTTGGTTCGATGATTTTCCCAGCAATTTTACCCTCCATGTAGTTCGGGGATTTCCCATCTACACCAGAGGGTAATGGCACCAGCGGAAAAAATCCGGGGATGCCGTGCCAGTGCTGCCATCGTTGGGTACGATACGCAAAGTAGGCTGGGACGAAGGAACCGAAGGAACCAATTGCAGGAGTGAAAACAAAGCTGGATGAGGTATAGTCGGTATAGTGAAAAAGGAGGCATTGCAATGACCATTTTTGGAGTATTATTATAAATTATATACATTATACCCGTTGAATTTTTTGTTACTAAATCTGAGGCCTCAGGGCCGTTACAGAATGGTTTTTGGCTACCATTTTGTGAAAAAAATTGACCCTGGGTTTTGCCATCTTGTAAGTGGACCCCCCCCTGGTACCGGAATTTTGCATTGGAAGTGCGAGTTTGTTACCCTCCAGTCCCGACCATTCTGTCGGAGTCTGGAGGGCTAATCAATAACCACTACAAATTGGATGGATTCAAAGCGTAAATGGATAATACTCAACTATAGCCCCTACAAACTGGACGGAATTTAAAAATCTAGCCTAGGAGATCTCAAATAAGAGTGTATATTGAATGCATCAAGTTCCAATGCAGTCTGATAAGTGTACTTTATTGATGCCAACGTGAACAAATTTAACATCAGTCGCGACTTGCGATTTATGTCATTGCTCATGGAAGAAGAAGAATCAAATGTAGAATTTTTGTGCATCAAGTTTGTTGCTTGGACAGATAATTAATATACCTGGTTCTTCCATTGATACACTATTTTCCGCTCGAGGTATGAAACGTTCGTTTTACAAAATTCTGTACGAACTAAAGGGTCAGATGCTCGAGGTTAAATAATGTGCTCGCTTCCATTCCATGCATACACACATCCAAGTAGCCATTTTTCAAATCAGGTTTCCAAATGAAGCTCAAGTTCAAAATGTGCTCAAGGAAACCGCTGAAGTGATGATCAAAAAGAGCACTTTTTTATTTTGCGCCCGGTTGCGCTTATTTGCGCCCGTTTGCGCTTATTTGCGCCCGAAGTTGCGCCCTGATTTTCGTAAGAATTTGAATGAATTTCCAACAAGTGGCCCCCAAATCTGAAATATGCCCGTTTGTTTTCCAAAACTAGGTCGGAGCATAGCAGCCATTTTGAACCAAATGGTGTTGAGACCAGGTGTCTGCAAAGAACGCTCGAGGATCCACAAAGTGCTCGAATTGAGATTTCCGCTCGATTAGCTGAAACGTACATAAGTACAGAAATGTTTGCTCGTTTGAAGATCTAGGTATATATATATATATCGATATTTATATTGTTTGATTATGACATCCAACGTTGTATTTAATATTTAGCTTGGCCACTCAGACAGCGTCACGCCAAAACAGACGGATGAACGCAAAAGAACGGAAAAAATGAACCGCGACTTGGGTTGGCCGGGCTGTTGCAGGTTACTTCCCAGGGATCCTAGGATAGTGCGAGTATAGCCACCCCCAGTCCCCACCATTTTGTAAAGGGCAAATCGAGCCAACGGATGCGAGCGGATGCGAGTCGAGCAAAATCGGTGACTCATTTTGTAACTAGGGGTCAGATATTATATATATATTTATATATATATATTTATATATATATTTATATATATATATATTTATATTTATATATATATATTTATATATATATATATATCGATATTTATATTTTTTGATTATGACATCCAACGTTGTATTTACTGTTTAGCTTGGCCACTCAGACAGCGTCACGCCAAAACAGACGGATGAACGCAAAAGAACGGAAAAAATGAACCACGACTCGGGTTGGCCGGGCTGTTACAGGTTACATCCCAGGGATCCTAGGATAGTGCGAGTATAGCCACCCCCAGTCCCCACCATTCTGTAAAGGGCAAATCGAGCCAACGGATGCGAGCGGATGCGAGTCGAGCAAAATCGGTGACTCATTTTGTAACTAGGGGTCAGCTTGGACTGCCATTTTGTAACAAAAACCTTCCTCGGTGAACGTTGGGTTCTGCCAACTTGTAAGAAGGGCACCTTGGGGACGCCGTTCTGTAGCTACAAAATGGGGCTCCCAACCCCCCGGGTCCAATCTGAACGGGGATTATACATTTATATACAATGTATTTTACCACATCGTATTCATACATAAATTTACATCAGGGATGGTCATGCCCGGCATGCCCCTTTCCATTGCTAGGCCATGCCTTGGAAGTGGTGAATAGCACCGACCAACTGCAGGCATCACGGCTGTCTTCAGATGATTTTGGACACATACTGACAGTCACTGACAGATACTGATAATTCACTGCAAGCGTGCGAAGTGGTACATGTAGTGTTGGGCAAAATGACCTCCACGCCCTAGTCCTCCAGGAGCAAGAGAATGGTACCTCAATGATTTTCCAAGCTGTTGCAAAGGGTTCTTTGAACCCTTAGGGCAAGCAAAAAAAACCTTGTCGTATTAGCTCTTTTGCGGCCTAGATGAATACTTGATCAAAGTGATGCACCAAAGTAAAGGCTTCATTTCTCATCAAAACAAGTAGCATGATTGCTTGAATTCTCTGCTCTACAAGCCATACTCCAATATGACATGAACTTGGCGAATGGACGGACACCCCATCCTCACCCCAGCAAACTAGTCGACACATCCATCGCCAGGAAGCATTGGAAAGACGAGGTGTTCATAGTGCTGTGGTGGTGCCAACTGGTGTTCTCCCAACTGGTTCTCCCAGTTCTCCCTTGGCGACATCAGAAACTCTGCCACGCCAGCGGCTCCACATGCAGATCATGACCAGGTGCGGTGCACACAGTGACACAACTCACACGACTCCAGTTACACAACAGGATTGTAAAACTTGCTCATATCAAAAGCTCGTTATATGTCCAGAAAGTTTCTATCGCATCTCATTTGCTGTGAGTCTTTTCCCATATTCAGATATATTCAGTGCAGTTCCTGAAAAGTTCGAAAAAAGTGCACTTTTTCAGTTCTCGGAGAATCACGTTTTGTCGGATTTGCTTTTGGTATCTCAAGTCAAGTGTTTTCAGTCAGCCCCAACTTGGGCATCACCTGTTAATGAATTGGATCATGATGTCCTATTGCTTCGCTAGCTAATCTACTCTGATGCTATCTTGGGTCAGAGGCGCACCAGCATTGCTTTGAGACCTGATGTTTTTTTTATATTTCGAGAGTATCAAGATAGCCTGTTTGTATCTCAGCTGGAGCGGTAGGGCCATGGTTTCACGTTTAAGTGGGTTCAACTTGCTTGCTTGAAAACAGGTTTCCCAGCTGTATCATTTTCTTATAAAGCAAAATTAGGTGTCTTGTAGTTGCAAGTCACAAGCTAGTTGTTTGAAATGGATAGTTGGAAGACGCAGTCAGAAATGGTGTACCGAACAGTTTTTTCCTCAATTGTATTCCGTAAACTTCATTGGCAAATCTTTTTGATAAATTGCTCACACCGATCAATTTCTCCTTTAGCGGGGGCCGTCCAGTTTTTGCGTTTGCGAATGCTGGCAAAAGAACTTGCTGAGGATGGTGGACATGAGGGTTGGGAACTGACGCCAACAAAAATTATTTTACCCAAAGGGTCCCGATCATAGCCCGGTACGGCGAACAGATATATGTGAATTCGGATGAGGGGTCTGAGAAGAATAAATAACTTCGGGGAGCCAACTCAATGACCAGGGACCAAGGTGGGTCGTGAAGTAATGCTACCAGAGTGGCAACTCCATTGACAGAAACCATAGACAACGCCAGTGTAATGTCTAACCCACGCCAACAGACCCTAGCCGACGCTAACCGACGCTAACCGACGCTAACCGACGATTGGGTTGCCGAAACCTAGGTTTTTGACAGACCACGATTAGCTAACCGACGCTAACCGACGGAATGTTCTCAATGATACCGGAATCACCGTGCTTAATTTATTTCCACAGCGCTGGGACAACTTTCCGTGGCCAACAGCATACGATATTGTTGGCACGGGTCCCCAGGCGTGTAATGCATAGATGAGTGTAATTACTTGGTGTTGATGTTGGTGGTCTTTACATTTTCTCAGAAGGCATTTGGAGCTATGAGATATATTAGTACCTGGAGATTCAAAATCCTGGAAAAATCAGTGTTTACCTGCTTTTCTCTGAAAACGATGGACTTTGACGTCAAACACCTGAAACTCCTAAAACCCCTTGTTTTTGGAAAGGCAATTGGATGTCCAGGGTGTGTTTTAAGGTCTGAGGGTTGAGTTGAGCAAAGTGAAAGTTGCCACCGAAAACGTTGGAAATTACCCGCAAAACTCCCGCACATATCCGCAAATCCCAAAATGACGGAGAGCTAACATTTTCAGATTCTCAGAGTTTGGGAATGGCCCCACTTGGCAGTGTCGCACTGTCAAATGACATGAAACACCTGAAACTCCTGAAGTCACTGGAAAGCGGAAACTCCTGAATTTTTCCCGGAGAATGAATTTCCCGGTATATATATATAATGTATTACCTACCAGCGCATTTGTGTTTACATTGGCTCCATATTTGCAGCACATTCCTTCAACCATCCATGTTGTTTTGCTCCATGTTCCACAAGGCGCCTCATTGCATCTCATGCTGAACCATGGTTTCGGCGTTATGGACTCACCATCGATATGTTCGACCCCTGCCGACCTGTCGGATCGATAGAGCCCACAGCCCCAGAGAGGTCACGGACCTTTCTGGGCAAGGGTGAAACTCATGGTATGTGATGGGCAAGGGTCAGGGGGCTCTAGTGACATACCCTGGATCCTTAGGGCAGGGGTCCACATTTTCCAGCCTCTCTGGTTCGTTTTAGGGGGACCAAAATTGCACAAGAAACAGTCGCGTTTTATGCGATCCTCTCATCAAGTTTTTGTGGATGTGGACAGTGACGTCAGGATGCAAGGGTTTCCCCTATCCAAGAGTATGATTGTCGGTGAAAGGGCGAAACCAATTTTTCAGCCACTTTCTTTCCTCACCCTTGTGCACGACAGTCGTGCTTTGGCTCAAGCATAAAACTACTTTGATCCGTGCTTTACTCTTGCTGCCTGCTGGGTGCGTCTTTCTTTACCGCTGCCAGCCTTTTCGCACACCTCCTTTTTCATTTTGGCAGGATGAAAAAAGTGATGACCGTGGACGAGGAGGAGACACATATACCAGACAAACAGTAGTGACCTCCGGTCGTATTTCTTTTTGGCAGGTCTTTGGGGAGAAGGGCATGAAGGTTCGCATGCGCTAGTGCGCCTTGCGTTGTTGTTGTTGTTGTTGTCGTCGTCGTTGTTGTTGTTGCTGCTGCTGCTGCTGTTGTTGTCGTTGTTGCTGCTGCTGCTGTTGTTGTTGGCGCGTGGTTGTCGGTGCGTTGTTGTTGGCGCGTTGTTGCTGGCGCGTTGCTAACGCGTGAGTTGTTCTTCTTTTTTTCTCCCCTTTTTTCTTATTGTTTTTTCCTTTCTGGCCCTGTCCCATCACCCGGGACTTCTTGCTGCTCAGGCACTGCCGCAGCTGCTGGCAACGCCGGCGGCGTCGCCAGCGGCACCCGCGGCAAAGAAGGAGCACGCTTATATTGGTTGCTGTTAGGCCCTGTAGCTGAGCACCAGTTTCATTTTTAGGGGGCCCAGGACGACGAAGCCAGCGCATGTGAAACGCTAACACCTGGAGCTGCAGCAGACTTTTGGAAGGATCTGCCTTCTCACCCTGGGAGCGCTACCCCATGCTCAAGCACAATGTCAATTCTGGTGGAGTTGTTGATATGTGAAGGCTAGAATGTGAAAGCCTCCGCGGGACTTGGAATGATTCTACATGACGCCATGTTTTGTGTCTTCTATGGTGTCCCTTGCTAGGACCAATTCTGCAAAGAGATGTTTTGCTGCACGTCTAAGCCTCGAAGTCTTTTGCGTTTTGAGTTTAGCAGCCGCCCTCTGGATTCTAGACGGCTCAGGACACCGCAGGTCAAACGTGAAATTGAGGCACAGCCCGTTCCTGCCCTTCATCCGTTTATGTGTGTTTTTCCACGGTGGACAAATTGCACGTCTGGGCCGGGAACGTGGGTTTGCTATTGGTGTTGTTGCCTGCAATGGCCATGGTGAGCGCCACCCACCCGCAGTGTGGCTCAAAAAAAATGAAGAGCAGTGGACGCGGCACCATTTGCTCCACAGCCACGGCAGAACAAAGCATTTGCATCCAACAAAATATGCTGCAAGAAATGGAGCGCATCAATCTCCGGCTCAGTATGAAGTCGTCCTCCCTGCCAAAAGTGAAACTTTTGCTTCAGTGTTTTGTCAACATGACGGAGAGGGACCGCCTCCTCTTTGGAGGCTGCCTGCCATGTGGCCGGAACTGACTTTGCAGGCAGGTTGGATGCCATTTCTGTGCTGCGATGTTGACTCTTTCACGTCTTCCGTTCTGCAGGTGCGATGTGCGAAGGCGTATGTCAGACAAACTTGCGCTGACATCGCGGATGAGGCGTGAAAATTCAAGCGTGGACCAACATGTACCAACAATTTCATTCAGACATTGCGATTTGCTCATGATCCTTGCTGCCGGTCAACAGTTGATGCGAAGCATGCTCCAAGTGGTGCGAGGGATGCTTCAATTGCAGCTGCGGCTGCTTTTAGGCACTTCGTGGGCTTGAGTTGGCGCTTGTTTCGGGGTTGTTTTTTAGCTAGGCTAAGTTGGTTCAGCATAGGATGCATCTTGAGTCATGTTTAGCTATACAGCCCCGACTGATGTATCGTAATGTCATTTATCACCGCAATTGAAACGGTACAGCTGTGGTCATATTGCTTCATGCTTTTCTACCTGACCGGCTTCGGCTTTTTCACCTTGATACAATACTCTCAACTCTCAACTGATCTCAACTGATTTCAACATTGCATCTCTCAATGCTTCAGACCTTTACTGGTTCTCTATGTGCCCAAGTCGGACTGCAACAAAAGTCTGGGGCTCCAGAAGGGTCCAGGATCCGCTCACCAGCCGGAGGGTGTGTTGCGAGACACCCCGACACCCAGACATCCTCCATGCAGGATGCATCAAAGGATATGTTCTATTTCCTTGTGGCTGTTCCACATGTTCCCAAGGATTTTCCGAGATTTCGACTTTTCCATGGTTTGTGCCCCGCCGTGTGGCGACTTCGAGCCAAAAGGCGTTGGATGCCAGGGCCCCAAAGCGAAACTGGAAATGCCAACTGCAATGCCTTCGCAGCGAAGAAATTTACAGTTGTTTTGGGAGATTGTTTAAATATATTTAGAATAATTTAGATGTTGGAAAAATAGTGGAACAATATGTTCTACATGTTCACAGCCTGCGGCTTCTCCATTGCTAGTGTGAAAGTGTTGAATTTCAA
Source organism: Cladocopium goreaui (assembly GCA_947184155.2). Lineage (NCBI taxonomy): Eukaryota > Dinophyceae > Suessiales > Symbiodiniaceae > Cladocopium > Cladocopium goreaui. The sequence continues at coordinate 111,453 of CAMXCT020002535.1, forward strand.
GAGGACGGTGGTCTGGTGATTCAAGAGCTGATGGCTCTGGACGGCCTGGTTGAAGCATATTAGAGAAGGCTGTTGCATGCTGTTGCCCTGGATCTTTCGGATTTCCCATACGTTTTTGCAGTTGAAGGTTTGATCTCACCGAACCAAGAATTCAATCAAGGTTGTTGCCGCTGTTTAAACCTGCAGGAACTTCAATATGTACATGGCAGCCGAACTAAAGCCGTGGAAAGTTTCTTGCCTTAAGTGGCCCTAAGGATCCAGGGTATGTCACTAGAGCCCCCTGACCCTTGCCCATCACATACCATGAGTTTCACCCTTGCCCAGAAAGGTCCGTGACCTCTCTGGGGCTGTGGGCTCTATCGATCCGACAGGTCAGCAGGGGTCGAACATATCGATGGTGAGTCCATAACGCCGAAACCATGGTTCAGCATGAGATGCAAGGAGGCGCCTTGTGGAACATGGAGCAAAACAACATGGATGGTTGATGGAATGTGCTGTAAATGCGTTACACGCCCGGCCAACAATGTCGCATGCTATTGGTCACAGAAAGTTGTCCAGTGGGAATCAATTAAAGATTTTTGTGTAACTTCCAACAGCTCGTATGTGGTTCAATGTTTTAACCGCTAATTCCCGTATCATTCAAAACATTCTGCCGGTTAGCGCCGGTTAGCGTCGGTTAGCATCAGCGTCAGTTGGCGTCGGTTAGCGTCGGTTGGCGTCGGTTGGCGTCGGTTAGCGTCGGTTATAAAGCATCGGTTAGTGTCAGTGTCGGCTGGCGTCGTTTAACTTCGGTTAGCGTCGGTTGGCGTCGGTTAAAAAACATCGGTAAGCGTCAGTGTCGGTTAGCATCGGTTAGCGTCAGCGTCGGTTGGCGTCGGTTAGCGTCGGTTGGGGTCGTTTAGACATGGGTGTAGTGTTGCTTGCAGTTTCTGTCAATGAAGTTGCCATTCTGGTAGCATTAATCTATGACCCATCCTGGCCCCTGGTCATTGAGTTCCGAAGCCATTATTACTCTTCTCCCGGGCATGCTAATAATCGTGACCCATCATCCGAATGCATATATGCATCCGTTCGACGTACCGAGCCTATGGACGTACCAGGGTATGATCGGGATCCTTACGGTGGGACGTATTTTCAACGTCAAAGACTTTGCTGAGGCGCAGCTGGAGGATTGTTGTGGTTGAGGATGCTTGAGGCCTGTTCTGCACGAAACGGATTGGCCTTTTTCTGTTCAGAAATAGGGGATGCCCCAATGCATGGCCATCAAACAAATGGACATCATGACAGTTCACCACTGAAATTTTGGGTGTCATATTTTCGGACAAAGCCATATAGTATGCAGATAGGGATGAATTCAATCATTGGGCCACGGGTCTCCCAATTGAAGGGCATGTTCTATTGCAGAAATCATCCAGTCTTTTTGCGACTTGCTAGACGTTTTCATTGTTCGTCAGGAGTTTCTCCCAAGAGGGTATGCCAAAGTGTGCGTGAACTCTACAGCAGATTTGCCTTCTGCCTATCACTTCTGCGGCCTCGCCGTAACAGTGGACTTCTCCAAGGTGATTCGGACGTCCTGCACGGTGACGATCTGGCAGGCCAGAGATGGATCCTTGCAATGTGTGCCCCAACCTCTATCGTTCCTACAATTTCAACTTCTAGTCAGAACACATAAAGGACCTAGGACCTTAATAGCGGAAATTTAAGCCTGAACCTCGGAGTCTCGGACACGTGCATTCACTAAACATTCTCTCACATCCTCTCACTTCCTTTTACTCTCTGCACCAGAAGGTTTCTGTTGGCGCAGAGAGTATGCTTGTGTCGTTTTGAAAGACAGCATTGCTCCAACCGTTCTGTTTTGGCCTTGTTGGTTGATAGCCATCCCAAGGGCGATCCCAATTGTCATAGCCTGCGCATGTAATTTGTTTTGTGCCTTCTAAACATCCTTTGGAAAAGTGTTGCAGTTTCGAAAGTGAACTTGCAGCTTGGGCTTTGCTTTGTCCGCCGCACATTGACGCGGGAAAAACTATCAGATTGGGAGGGGTAAGGCTCAGGAGAATTGGTAGAGGATCGGCTCAGAAAAGAGCAGGAGTGCAGGTCAAGGGGAAGGGCAAACATAGCTCCATCTATGATATTCATTGATGTCATCCAACAGAAGAGATCAGTGATAGCTCGACTGAATTACGCCTTAAAAGAAAGTTTGGTTTCGACCGGTGAGGAAAAGCGATGGCTTCTAAGTAGTTCAAGAGATAAGACCATCAAAACCAGTGGACCAGGAGCGGGGAGAAGGGTGACTCAAGAAAGGAGAGTTTCAGTCCCTCTGTGTCGCTTCTTTGCGCGGGGCAACTGGGCAGGATGTGGCTGTATCATGCCAACCTTCTCTAAGCCATCCCCCTTTCTTTTCTTTATCTGAGGTTTTCCTCCTGGAAACTTTGCCTTGAAACTGTCAGGTGGTCAGCAACCCCATCTTTGGACCGCACATTTTGTGGCGCCCAACGGCACGAGCTTCCCCAATCCCATCCACGACAACGCATGGGCATCTTTGAAGGCGTTGCAGGCAGACCTGGTCCGCTTTGTACCGAAGTTTCGCGATCCAAAGAAAAGCGTCGCAGAGCTGGATGCTCCGACGAAATCGAAGACGACCTGGGACTTCAGGACTTCTCCCACATTTTACCGCAGTTGGAGGACTTCATGGATGCTGTCTATGGACAAAATCGCACCCTGGTTCTCAATTTTGCCACTCAGCCCTGCTGGCTTTTTGGCGATGCAGAGAACAAGACGCAGAACTGCTCCTACCTGAAAACCCAGATGAGCCGTTCTTCCGCTACGTGCGTGGTAATAGGAAAAACTTGCTGGATCCCAGCGGAAAAACTTTGGTTTCTTACTTTGGACGACTTCTCTCCTATATTGTGAAGGGAGAGTTCGTTGATGAGGACGGCGTCAAACACACTGGAGGTCCGGCATATTCTCGCTTCAACCGCAAGAACGGTCATGTTTGGGAGTTGTTCAACGAGGCAGAACATAGTTACACTGTCGACCAGTGTCCTGGCAGGATCATTTTTTTACACTTTTTATTCCTTGATTTCTCTGTGGGTTTTGAAGGACATTCCTGCAAACCTAATTTCTCTAGAAAACCCAATGACGTGGAGGTACATCCATGATTTTGACGTCGTCGTATCAGAGATGATCGAGGCAGTTGGTGGTCCAGATTGCGCGCCAGCTTTCATGGGAATTGGAGGCGCTGCCTACAGCAGTGTTGGGGGTGCTGAGTGGCTTCCCCCTTTCCTCAATTGCAGCAAGCATGGTCCTTCAGTTCCGCCGATCGATTATGTCTCAATTCACCACTATGCCGGCGGCAGCCGTCCACCTATTCGGCCTTTGGTGGCTTTTATGCTTGGATGAAGGACTTCAAGGACACAGCGATCACAGCCCGCGATGCCTCATCCTTTTCCTCACACCAAGATCGACCTCAACGAGATCGGTGTTATGATGCCTGGTGACAACGTCCCAGGCATAACTGTAAATCTGCCTGGTATCGTCTGGAATGCAGCTGGTGCCACCTATGCCTAAGTGTTTGCGACATTGGCTCCCTTGGGTGTTGAGGCTGGAGTTTCCAACATAAATTGTGTTGGTGGTGTTGAATAGTTATGCGCTACGGGAGTGGTGAGTCAGGATGTTGGCAGAAAACAGTCGCTCTTGATCTGAAAGTCATATATAACTGATAACTGCATTTGCAAGAGACCTTTCATGACTGAGTTTGCCATGTAAGGTGGTTTTCGCTGTCGCAATATATGCCATAATACAGCACACCAAATGTGCAGGCAAGAAACGCAAAATGATTGCTTGCGGTGACCCCAGCACAGGGTGAGTTTTTGTTACCCCAATCCAATATATACACAAAATTCTGATTTGACAGCTTGCCAGATTTTGACCAGAAGGTTTTTCTGAGTTCAAAATCACTTTCCAAGACTTGACTCACACATACCCACACTATGGTGACGCATGGCCTCCGTATCGATTGAATTTTGGAGGCCGCCCAGGTCATAGGCATCTTCCAGGCACTTCTTGGTCCAGCCATTGGGGGTTTCCATAGTCATCAAGGTATCCCAAGCTCGCTGGTTTAGAAGGGAAAATCCCCTAACAAAAATGGATGATTTAGGGGTACCCCCATTTTAGGATAATATTTTGGAAACCTCCCATATTGAGTCAAGGGTATCAAAATACTTGAAGCACCCAATGCACAAAGGCTTGCTCTGTTTGCATCGAGCTGAGGTAGACTGGAAATCCCGCCAAGGTGAGATCATGCGAAGATGGAAAAGATGTGCCGACTGTCGGGAGTACATGAGCCATCGTGGGTCGGCCTGTGTTCATATGAAGTTGATTTCAGTGTGATGTCACTTGGTCAATCGATAGCTCATGACTGATGTGAATCTTGATTCAGCAGCCAATGTCCGGCATGTTGCGGCCGACATGAAGCCGCTTTCTGAAAGATGCCGCTGTGACGATATGGTAGCAGGTCTGTTGTATTTTGGATGAAGAAACCCAAGAAAAGCGAGCCCTTTTCACCCTTTGATACTCGGTGTGCAATGTTCATGATTGTATGTATGTGTAGTTCATTCGCATTCTCAGAAAAGAAAGTACACGCGAACCCCAAAATGTTTTTTTTTTAAAATGGAGGGCTATTTTTTTTGCGGCAGGTTTTTTTTTTGGGGTTCCTGGTTCTATGCTTTCCTGCTTCTCTGCTTTTCTGCTGTTCTACTTTTCTGCTTCTCTGCTTTTCTGCTTCTCTGCTTTTCTGCTTTTTGTCTTTCCTGCTTTTTGCTTTTCCTGCTTCTCTGCTTTTCATGCTTCTCTGCTTCTCTGCTTTACCTGCTTCTTTTCTTTTCTGCTTCTCTGCTTTCCCTGCTTTTCTGCTTCTCTGCTTTGTTGCTTTCGTGCTTCTGTGCCTTTCTACTTCTACTATACTTTTTCTTTTCTTCAGTCATGTGTTTTTGCTGCTCTACTTCCTGCTCTGCTTCTCTGCTTCCTGTCTTTACTGCCTCTTTGTTTTTTCTTTTCTTTTGCTTTATTCTCTCCTGTCTCCTAAATGAAACCCTAAAGACCCTGGGTGAACCCAAAGAAACCGTAAAAAATCCTGATAAGAACTCCTGATAAGAAACCCCTACATGAAACCCTAAATGAACCCTAAAGAAACCATAAATTAACCCTAAAGAAACTCTCTAGAAACCCACATGAACGTTTGAAGTACCAGAATGTAGCAAATACCATGCAAATGAGAGGTTGAAGTGCCAAAACGTGGCAAATACGATGAAAAATGGAAGGCAAACATGGCCAAATGTTGCCAAAATGTAGCAAATACCGTGCAAAATGCAAAGTAACCATGCCAAATGTAGCAAATACCATGCAAAAATGACAGATTCTAGTTCCAAACTGTTGCAAATACAAGGCAAATGGTACGAGGAAAGACGCCAAAAAAAATCCAAAACCCGAGCCAAAAAAAAATCCAAAAACTATTCTGAACCCTTTTCTATTAAGGAAAGACATGATGACCCAACGTTTTTTTAAATTGAGAAACCCGCAGCGTTGGGCTCACAAGCCACCATGGCGCGTGCCGTGGCTACCCAAAGGCTTGAGAACCTGGGTTTGGGATTGTCTCAAAAATGGGCAGACCTCCAATATTTTTTTCAGGGTTTATTATCATGATGTATCATATTTCCCATTACAACAGTGTTGTTTTTTTGAATGATTTTGGATTATCCACCAGACCCATTTATGCTTTGATGTCCATGCCAAATTTCGTATTGAATGGTGGAATGCTATCTCCGTAAAAGCCACTTCTTTTTTGGAAACTCAAAGACAATGGCTGTTTAAACGCACACATGTCCTCTATTTTCTTGTCAATTTCTTGGGCAACAAAATGCGTGAAAGGACGCCTGGCAGAAACTAACAACTACATAAACTACATAAACTACATGTTGAACGTAAAAAAACGTGTTCAGAAGGCCTATAGTAAACATCATTTCTGTGTTAAACATATCCATATAGTGTACTCCAATGTTATACAGTTATACATTATAATATTATAATATAATTATGATCATAGGCTATATAGGGATTATCCAACTGGAAATTCTTATGATCCAACTGGATCCACTGGGAATCCCTGCCAGGCCTCTTGGGCAGAGCGCCGGCCTCGCTGGCCTCGCTGGCCTCGCCCTCTGGGCTGTTGCGGGGCTCGGCTTCGTTCAGTTCGTCCAGTGCTTCGTGGGTCCCTCACGGCCTGGCTATCGCACCTCGGATGTCATCGGATGTCATTTGAAACTGTTGCACCTGTGGATGATTTGGAACTGTTGCAGAAACGTTTGCCCATGCTGATACTTCTAATCATTACTAATCTGAGTGATTTTTAACTGTGATATTTGCAAAGCTGATTTTGGGTGTTTCTACAAATAGGAGGCAATCAATAACAACAAGATTTCTTGCCAATTTTGCAGACCTGACAGAATGTGCAACCCATTTGGATAGCAACCCATAATCTAGCTATCTAGCTATCTATCTCCACAATTTCCATAAATGTACAGTACATATAGTATGTGTGTATACATACCATTTATGAATCTATGATGTAATGTACATATCATTAGGGATATCCCATATATGACTGCATTTGGATTTTACATACCACCAGCCACTGGGACATACGAGGGGTCTTGAAACGACTGAGACGGTAAGGCCTCGACAGATATCGTACTTTACGTGCGGATCCTCAGAGCGTTGCAGCGAGGTTCTCCAGATGGGTTTATCCAACAGGGTAGACAGTACCCCCAAATGGTAATTTTAAGAGGGACAATGATAGACATGATAATTTAAACTTTAACCATGAACAATTTGAAGTTTTTCCTGGATTTTCAGACAAAACTATGATATATTTTCCTGCAACTTGGGCTACAAAGGCAGAGCGGCAGATTCAGATGAAGATGATGACTCCTTGGCGGATTTTTGGATTCAGGCAAGAGCAGATTTGCAGTCAGGGCTGTCAAAGTAAACCTTCTTGTCAGAATGAAAATTCAGAGATATCCTTGTTTTTCAAGTAGTGAATTGTGTTTCCATTCAAACATGCATTCGAATGTGATTTTTTTTCTCGCATGAATTTCGTCCGAGAGTGCGTGCAGGATGTGTCGCCAAAGGGCCGAAAGGTGATACAGGTGCATCGGCCAAGATGGGCCAGAAATGTGCAGAGATTGTTCTGTCAAAACTTCACGGCCGTGATACTTGGGCCATATGATGTTTCACCATTTGTAAAAACATATGTAGACATGCAATTTCATGCAAATATATGGATATCTACATACACAGATAGCTCAAATCAGGACAGTGACGGCACGTATACTTTGTCCTTTCCAGTGCACTTATCCAGTGCTGAAGTTATCCATGATGTTTCAATTCAGATGAGTTTTTGCTGTTGCTGTTCAACACAAGTGGCGTGCGTCCAGGTCTATCGGAAGCTGACCGCACTGAAGGCAGACGAGCAGAGCGAGATCGAAGAGGCACGGTTTTTTCTGACAGGAACACACAAAAAACGAAATATTACGAAGATATTCACAATTGTAGAAATATTACTATAATCTATAATATTACTTTAATCTATGTTACAATACTGTTGCAATAGATATGTTGATTCTGAACAGAATGTGATTGTAGGTTCTCCCTGTGATTTTAGGTCATGAAGCAACTGGACAGTGAGCAAAAGGCCGCTCCGAATCGTGGAAGTCCTGAGGGATGCAGAAACCGCTGCGTTTTTGGTGGAGGTTTCCTAAGTCATAGGATCTCCAAATCATCATTTTTTTGTTTTTTTCCATGAAATAAACCATCCAGCGAGCTTGGGGTACCCTGCTTTGGGAAACCTCCATATGGTGGCATCATGATGGTGTACTAGAATCTTGCTATATCTTGCCAGATGTAATACAGGATATGGCTGCATTTCCCATGCAGCTGGAGGCTGAATCCAGTTGTTCCCACGGCCCAAGTCCTGCCTCCACGGCCGACAGAAAATGCTGAACAGCGTCCTTGCTGCACGACAAGGCCAGTGTTCTGCGGAGTCCTGGAAGACATTCGCCTGTTCAGATGCACTTCAGGTTACTCTTTCGAAAGCTCATTCTTGCAGACATGCCCCACTTTCTCCGCAAACAACACATTTGATCGCATTTTCTCGGACTTTCAATGTCTTTCTGAAGGGAAGCAATGCCCGTTTTTGCGCCAGATGCGGATCGGCCAATCGAGTCTTCTCAGCCAGAGAATGGGGACTCGCCGAAGAGGCTGGAAAAGTTTGGAAAAATCTGGAAAATTGCCATGGCGAAGATTGCGAAGATTGCGAAGATTGCCATCAAAATCATCAAATCATGGGGATCATGGTCAAACCGTGAATTTTGGGCCAGGCTTTACAAGAAGCTCCAACTGCTCAAGGAGACACAAGCGAAATGTCTAATGTCTGGAGGACAATATCAATTGATTGTAGACTTGTAGACGTTGCAAGTCTACAAGTCTAACAAACAATACTCAAGTCCAATATTTCAGAAGTCCTTCAAAGTCCACCAGAAACACAAATGCGTTGCTCTGGCCGCTGCCGTCGAGGAGGACGACGAGGTTGTCAAATGGCGTCAAACCATTGATCCGCAGCTGCTGCAGACGCTTGTCGTTGAAGATGGTCAGCCAATTCAGCAGTGTTTAAAACACCTGTTCGTTGTAGGGGGTTATACGACCTGGTTTATGGGGGGATACTCATGACCCACAATGGGGATACCTATTAACATTATTATATAATTATTAACCAACCAGTATAGGATGAGATAGGGGAATCTTTAATGGCTTAATCGAACAATGCCATGTATTTTTGCACACTGGAGATCACTGGAGATCATGGATTTTCAAGATCTTTCAAACGAAGAGTTTTCTGAATAAACAGATGACTCAGAGAAATGACGACATGAAGCGAATCTGACTTTTCTGATTTTTCTGCAGTGATCACTAAGGTCAGTGCAGTAACTCGGTTGCACAAAGGCCATGGCCATGGAAGGAGTTTTATATGGCACAGACCAAGGATAGAAATATGGCCTTGTCCGAGAATTCAAGGAAGAAACCCAAATTTCATGGTCAATCATCATTTTCCCGTCTTTTTCCTATAAACATTGCCATCTTGGGTACACCCTGTTTTCAGACAAAAATGACAAGAAAATTGGAATTACCCTACTCTGCAATGGCCACTTCAAAGTCACAAAGCATGGTTTGATAGCGAGGATAAGGATACCCCAACATTCAAGGGTCCTCTATTAGATCGAAATGTGACGAAATGTGAATCCCTGCTTCTTTCTTACACCTTCACGGGATAGCCGAGCGCCGTGCGACACATCCAAACACCATTCGAATATGTGAACACCTGCTGTTCTGATGGGGGAACATTCCGAAGATCTTTCCTTTCTCCCAAGGAACATCATCGAGAAGGACTGCCAGTGGCTGGGGGTGCCGGTGGGCGTGCTTGGTAGATCTGTGGCGCAGGAGCAGATGAAGCTTGCAGATGCGGAGCAGGCGAAGGACGCTGAGCAGCTTTCGATTTGTGATGAAAATTCACCAATGGACGAGATCCTAGAAGTTCTTAGAAGATTCACATAGGTCAAATTTAATCAGCACAAAAGTTTCATCTGATAAATTGATATAAATTGCAATCTATGAAATTCCCAAAAGAACAGATTCCAATGCAGGAGCGGATCCCAATCGGACCCCAACAGATGCAACAGAAGATAAAAGCAATGAAAAGGATATGTGGACCTGCGAAGCGACACGCTCAATTGGTTTACGGAGAAAATGCAGGAAACACATGGAAGCACCATTTCAATATCAAGTATTTGAGTATTCCGGATGTTCCCGCATGAATCTGGTGAAACACATCAATTCTGGTCTTCCCTGTGGAGTTTCCTTTGAGGAATCAGAGCTGGACGATGAAGAAGCAGTCGCTGAGGCTTGGAAAATCTTCCAGGCGGGATCAACCATGGCTCGCGGGGGGGTTCCCTATGTTTTCATGGAAAAAAAGATAATCTAGTGGTGGATATTTCCATAGTGGATTTTCGAATTTCCAGAGGCAACCTATTTTCGGACAAATCAACGTAGGAAACAACACATCACCTTCGCATCTTGATATGATGGTCAAAACTTGTGTAGCCTCTGGGCTCAGGCTTCCACGTAGCGAAGTGGGGAGGTGGCCCCTTTCTAACTGAGCCATGCAGTTTTCCCACGTTCCTCCTCTGCTGATCCTCGAGTATGTGACCCCATTGCTTTCGGTGTGCCCCTGCCACTATCGAGTGACTTGTGTTTTGACTTTGATTGGCCTTCGGGTGGTTGCTATTGGATCTTTAGAGGTTCTGTTGTCCGGTCTTGTGGATACTTCTCATGTTTCGGTGGAAAAAAGTCAGTTCCGTGGCATGGGACTGAAGTCAGGTCGCGTCCACATGCCATCACAGACGGTTCTTGAAGATGACACTTGAACCATGGAGTAGATTGACGTCCGTTGTTTGCTCGCATGCCTTTGGCCTGGCCAAACATCTTGAAATCATGACAGATGGTGGAGGTGTGATGCCAACACCTGAATGCAGGAACCCAAACCCTTATGGCATGGTGTGTGTCGTTGGATTGCTTTGCGGGGGATATTATGTATGGGCTCATGTCACTCGCTTTCTGCAATGTCCTGATTTGCCGGTGACTTCAGCCTTTGCCCCGGACTTGAGCCATAAGTGTGTTCTAGCCTGCCAGCGCACTCTTGTGCATCACTTGTAGGTTCCGGCTTGTCAGTGGTCTGACTTCGATGATGTTGATAGCTTGCCACCCGAGCTTGTCATTGAGTAGGAAGTCGTGACCGCACAATACAAAAAGCACAAAAAGCCGGAGGGCGGAACACCCTGAGTCTACCAACAGTTAGGTGCCTGCACTTTGTGACAGGTTTTTCCTTGTCTTGATTTGCTTGCAGTTGATGCTTGCTTGTACTTGTTTGCCAAAACTCTCTTGCTTGCCTTTGTGCTTGAGCTTGTTTCTGTACAGCCTTCTAAGATCTGTCATTTTCGAAGCAGCTCTGACAACATTGCTGTTTCTGTATGCCATTGGCTTTTCACTCGGCAAGGGACGGCCGCGCGACGTGGTTTGTCAACTGCTATTCTTAGCGTGACATTTCCCTGGCATACTGCCAGTACATTGTAGTTAGCTGCGTGCTTTCCATTCTCGGTTTACCCGCCTCCTTGCACCTCGTAACCCCCTTAACCGGGAAGGGGCGTTGGTGCTGCGACTTCGTGCGCGCTGTATTCCGTCAAAACTTGTGTAAATTGGCCCACCATTTTTCCAGGATTCCCATTGGATGGAGGAAACCCCACCATGTTTTGACGGCACACACACACACACACCAGTTTCCTCCGGTATCATAGGGATCTTGGTTGCGACTCTGGGGAATGTACATCCATTGGTTTTCATTGGTTAATTGGGAATTCTGACAATATTATCATTACTGAATCAGAAGGAGCGTTTCAATCAAACCCATGGGCTTTACCATGCAAGTTTTACTTTATCAATCTTCCCTTGAACCAATGCTATGAATGTCTTTTTCGTGGAAAGTGCAAGTAAATCACCGGTGTTTCTAGGAGGGTCAGTCAAGAAAGGGTGGCTTTTCCAGGGTTCTCCATCCGGATTCCCTGAAAAAACCAGGCGCAGTTCCCAAAAGCTGCTGAGAAGGAGGCCTGCCATGTGGGGTTGGAAGACTTCTTCCGAAAATGCGTGATGCCTAGCCAAAAAATCAATTTGTTGTGCAGGGTATTTGAGATTAGCCATGTAAAGACGAACATTTTCTCAGGTTTCTGCGATTTTTCAAGGTTTGGTCCAGGAGGTCGTGCGGTGCCATACGGGGATGGATCAACATGAGCATTGAAATGCCATATTTTGGCGAGATCTACAAATCCTAGGTGTTTCAGTTCACCAGGGGTATACGGTATAACTGCGGTATAACTTTAGAAAATCCTTCAACTTCTCCCTGCTGAACTCTGTGCTGGCTGGCGCAGATCTACATGACAACCCCTTGCAGAGAGGCCCGAGTTGATGATGTCATGGAAGAGCTATTCCCCGACAGAGTGCCCAGCAAAAATGTGATGCATTGGTGTATTAAAACACGTGGTGAAATGCTCACTTTAAATTGAGCATCATGGACTCCAAGAAGTGGGAACCCCAGCCTGAAGCAATCTGAAGCAACCTGGAACGCAAGGGGATGACAGGGTCGATTGGGGCAGGCAGATGTGAAATATCGCTTCCGGCGATTGATGGAGAGTATGGAGGCTGGACCATTGGTGAGTTGATACAACACTGTCTAAAGCAATTGATCAAAGAATCTTGAACCCCAAAAATGCAGAAAGCTTCAAGTCACCAATAAAGGTTCATAGGAGTTTGAACCTTTTCTACTTTTTTCGGGGTCGCTATGGTGAGAAGGACGCTTGTGCCTTTATCTCCTCTCCATCACCATGCAATTGACTTTCGCTGTATGACTGCTAGCGAGACTAAAGTGTGCTGGTCTTCGCGCGCGCCGTCAGATTGATTCAGCCACCGCACTTCAGATCGTGGACAGAGCTCCTTCTCTGAATATCGGAGGTGTGTTTCCTCAACTCAGTGAGGTTTATGGCACGTTGGCATGTCGTCATTTCAGGATTCCACGCCGATGTTTGTGGATCCCGACTTTGTACGTCGCACCTGGAAAGCCATGGTCAAGGTGGGCAGAATTCAGGACAGGTGCACTCCTTAAACCAACTTTGGTATTTCTTCTGGAAAGATTAACCTCCATCAAATCCTCTGAAAAAATGATGGACGAGGGCACAAAAACCTCAGCTTAGACAATGTGTTGAAAGACACGGCTCCAGGTAACGGGTCGGGAAGATGCTTTAGACAATATTGCCTGTACCCAAGAATTGCCTGGGGCTGCGGTGGAACCGGTGGAACCGGTGGAAACGGGAGGGCCGCTCAAGTGCTTTGGCTTAAGGTGGTTGCTCGTCCACATATTAGGCAAGATTCAGCGTAAGATGAAGAACGTGACGCTTTAAGAGTAGAAACATCCGCAATGAGTAAACACCTTGGACTTTAGTCGCATAAGAAGCTTATGAAATGATTCCATGCTGACAGCAGTCGGGTATTGTGCAGTATGGCTGGTTTTTCCTCTTCCAACTTCGAACAATACAAAGTCAGTTATTTGAAACTGGGAAAAAATGTGGGTCTTTAACAGACAGAGCTCAACAGTTTTATCAGTTTTTGAGTTGTTTCTTCTGCGGAGAGAATTTTAGAGTTTGCAAGGGGCTCAATGAATTATTTCGTAACCCCAGGAATGAAACATAACAATACCATATCTATTGCTCTATTGCACTGGAGGTTATGTAAGTTATGACTAAGCTTCGCTTCCTTCCAGGTCTTAAAGCATCCTGGGTCGCTGGTGACGCAACCCACGATGCTTGGCACAATGCTATAAAGGGGGCCGTAAAATGCCATAAAAAGAAAATTAACAATGGTCATTTAAGAGGAAATATCAGTAGGAAATTATCGGATTTTGGGGTCGGCGGTACCAAATTCAATTGTCATTGAGTCTCTGTGGCCCTCGCAACGGCCTAAGGAATGTGAAGGCAAAGATCAACGAGATCAAAACCGGAGCCGCGGTGTCTGGGACGTCCATCAGACGTTCAAATCCCCATCAAGCAAACAATCGATACGATATGTCCAATATATATATATATGTATATGCGTCATGCGTGTATTATATGAATAGAATATGACATTTTGTATTGAATCATTCGACACACAATTTAGCATTTACATATCGTACATATCTCACATTCATGTGTATATGTGTATGTATATATATATACACGTATGTATATATGTATATATAATATAGATTACAGTAATATAGCACATATAATATAGTAATACACTGCTATATAACGATATAATGTGATATAATTTGATATAACATAACATGATGTAATAGAATATAAGATGATATGATTTAATATGATCTAATAAAATATAATGCACTATAATTTGATTTAATATAGTATAGTGTAGCATAGTTTGATTTAATATAGTATAGTGTAGTAAAATTTGATATAATATAGTATAGTGTGGTATAGTTTGATATAATATAGTATAGTGTAGTATAATTTGATTTAATATAGTATAGTGTAGTATAATTTGATATAATATAGTATAGTAGAGTGTAGTGTAGTATAGTAAAGTATAGTATAGTATACGTATTATTATAGTAGTATAGTATTGTAGTATTACCGTATAGTATAGTATAGTATTGGAGTATAGTGTATAGTATAGTATAGTGTAGTGTTGTATAGTATAGTAGTAGAGTATAGTATAGTATGGTGTGGTATGTTCTAGTATAGTACCCAGCGCCGCCCCCAGGCAACTGGTGACGAAACCCATTTTTTTTGCTTTTTTTGGGTTTGGGGTGGGGGGGAATGTTAACGTCCCTGTGAACTTGCTCACGTCATGTGTATTGCTTCGTGAACTTTCGGGTTGCCGGTATACACAATGAAAATTACATTGAGATACATATATGCGTATATAAACTTGTGCATACATATACATGTTTTTTTCACTATTACATACATACAAAGTACATATTTTCTTGTTCATATTTATGCACATAAATAAATTTCTCATTTACGTACGCACACGCACATATATATTTATGTATATATCACACACACATATATATATACATATTATGTTTAGACAACTTAGATTAGCTTGTCGGGGAATGTTCCATTGCACTTTCTCAAGCAATTGGCCAAAGCTTGCAGCGCTCGCTGATTATGGCGCAAGAACAAAAGAGGACAAGGCGCAAAGAACAAAAGGCGCCAAATAACACCAGGTGCCCAAGGGCGGCACGACCTAGTATAGTATTAGAGTATAGTATAGTATAGTGTAGTGTAGTGTAGTGTAGTAAAGTATAGTAGTGTATAGTAGTGTATAGTAGTGTATAGTAGTGTATAGTAGTGTATAGTAGTGTATAGTAGTATAGTAGTAAAGTAGATTAGTAGATAGTAGTATAGTATAGTATAGTGTAGTGTAGTAAAGTATAGTGTAGTGGAGTGTAGTGTAGTGTAGTAAAGTATAGTATATATATATATATATAATTTTGCATATACACATGTCCCTTCGGGGCGGGCGTTCGCACAAAGTTTCACAGGGGGGTCACTTACTTTTGGGTCGGTTAAGGGTTTCTTTAGGGTTGGTTGAAGGTTTACTGTACTTTCTTGGCTTATTTACGTTTGGTTTCCTTCCTTTTCTTTTTTGACTTGGGTGAATTTCAGGTGCCTGTGGGTGTTACGATGTGTTTAGAGATTAGATTAAGGCTTGAGAAACTGCAAGTTTCAGAGATGTTAATGACATGGTTCAAAGGTGAATTTGGCACCGCCCTAATTAGGTAAGCGTAATGCAACAAGACGCAAGCAACAGATAGATCGCAGTCTCGAGTGGATTTCCGTAGATTTCGGGCAACCGCCAGCCTCCTGGCCATATATCCTGTATATATATATTTGTATATATCCCTCCGGGGCGGACGTTCGCGCAAAGTTTCATTGGGGGTTTAGTTACGTTGGGATTTGTTCAGGACATATTTCAGATTGTTTTAGGGTTTGCTTAGGGTTGGTTTAGATTTTCTTTAGGGTTTGTTTAATTAATTTTCGTGCTATTAAGGGTTGTTTTGGGGTTTGCTCACGGTTGTTTTACGATCTATTTAGGGTCATTTAGTGTTGATTTAGGGTTGGTTTAGGGTTTGTTTAGGGCTTATTTAGAGTTAGGTTATTTTGGGTGTTCTTTGAAAGTTGAGGTCTGAGTTAACGGCTCGAAACACTGCAAATTACGGAGGATATCTTTAAGATACGCTTCAAAAGGTGATTTTGGCACCGTCTTAGGTAAGCGCAAAAATGCCATGAGACACAGGTAATATCAATATTTTGCATGCTCGCAGTGTGCGAAAAACACGCACGGAAACAACACAGGAGATTGCAGTCCCGCATGGAATTACGTGGATTTCGGGCAAACGTCAGCCCCCTAGCGATATCTCTATATATATATATATGTATTACGTACTTAACACACACACACCCTATATATATATATAAATATATATATATATTTTAAAAAACAAAAATATATATCCTTAAACTGGCTGCTGACCTCACAAAGTGCAAGCCATTGCACAAACCAAACCGGCACCTTTTGTCACCTCGATCGCTCAAAAGAGTCCTTGCGGATAGTCGCAGGCATACAAGACCCAAACGGAGATGGATAAGTGCTCACACGCCAGTTGCAATCAACACTGGTTATATTCTAAAGGAAAAATTCTTCGAAGCTCTCTTCCAGCGTTGGAACCTCAGGGAAATCCATTCACTCCCAAATGGAAAAAGGACAGATGTTCTGCTTTGCAACCAGAAACGAAACAGTTGCACTTTCTCATGACCAGACTCTTCCTCCAGCTCAGCAAAATGGCGTGCTAGGAAGTCGCACAGATTGGCCAGCTTCGTTGGTGAGCAAGGGCACTTTGACTTGATCCGGAAACAGCGACATCTCATTCTTGCCAAAGTTCACAACTGCTTGCAATGCAGGGCTCTCCTAGAAATCAAGAGAGGTGTAGCACCTTTGACTACGGCTGCCTTGATGCATCCAGTGCGGCCGGCTAGAATCACCGGAAGCTTCACCGAAAACTCGGTCGTCTCTCGTTGCCCATTTCCAAACTTGAAATGATTCACCTCTGAAAACAGTGATGGCTTTGGGATTCCACGGGCGTTCCAAAGGGATTCAAATTCAGAAAGGGTATCTCGGCCAATGATTGTGCGGCCACAGCCGGAATCAATTACGCCAAAGCCAGGTGAGCTGACCAACATGATCTCAGCGTCACCTCCAGGCACTACAAGCTCTGCTGATTGGGCGCGCCTTTGACGCAGGAGATCCAGGACACTACATGCCGGAAACTCAGTGTCGCACTCAACAGCAGCTACGAAGTTCTCAGTGAATGGTTCCACCAAAGCTACACCAGCATCAGAGGTCTTGGATTGAGACGAGGCACTGGAGCTCTTACCCTTGCCTTTTCCAGAGCTTTTGCATTCCCCGGACCAGTGGCCAACCTGATTGCATTTGTGACAGCGCGTACGTCTTTTCAGCTCTTCAATCTCGACTCTGTACGACCTTTTCAGATCGGATGCAGCCCCAAATCTTCGAGACCTCTGAAGACGTCCAAGTTCTTTGCGCTTGTCCTTCCATGAGATGGCCAACGCCTCTGCAACTTCACCCTCATCATAGACATCTAGAGAGTCGTTGGGAGGTGTCTCAGCATGACGGCCAACAGGGCCTCAACTTCTTGGTCTAGATCTTCCATGTCGTCATCATCGACCACAGAATCACCTTCCTCTTCCACCAAGCTGAGTCCAAAACTCTTCTTCTTGGGGACCACAAAGTCCGGATAGCATGATCGCATTGCGCGACCGATGTCATCACGCTTGAGGCTGCCATTGCTTCTTGCCAGAATCACCGCTCTTTGTTCATTACTGAGCCCAGACCTACGTAGGGTAAGCCACCCCCTGGCTTCATCGGCGAAATCAACCTTGCATTTTCGTTTGCAACGATCAAACGGCTCACCTGCACGTGAAATCAATCCAGACCTTCAAAGTCTCACCTTCCAGTGCGCGAAGTCCGAACACTGAGGTGAGCGTTTCGCTCATTTCATCTGATGACTCTTTTTGTGGAAACCTGGCATCCAGAAGCTGAAAAATGACAGTTTCACCTCCTTCTTTCTGGTACTCGCTAGGCTCTAAGTGCTCTATGCAGTCCAAAGCTCGTCCCGACAGCAAAGTATACACATACGCACCACGAGCCTCTTTGGGCACCTTCGTGTCCAGCGTCAACAGTTTGTTCATGACCCATGTCTTCTAAGGGATCCTCATTCTCACCAGAGAAGGTCTTACCAGCTGATGACTCAGCTGCTGCAGAAGCACCGGCCATGGCGCTCACACACCAGTCACCCAAACGTCCTAGCTTGGGGGAAACCTCAACGAGGCTCCGCTGCCAGTCTTTAAACTGGCCGCTGACCTCACAAAGTGCAAGCCATTGCACAAACCAAACGGGCACCTTTTGTCACCTCGATCGCTCAAAAGAGTCCCTGCGGATAGTCGCAGGCATGCAAGACCCAAACGGTAATGAATAAGTGCTCACGCACCAGTTGCAATCAACATATATATATACATCCTATAAATATATCCTAGCCTATATATATATAGATATATATATATACACATACACATCCTGTATATATATATACACATACACATCCTGTATATATATATATACAGATCCTATACATATATGTATGCGTATATACACACATATTGTATATATGTATATATGTATATATATCCTATATACAATATATGATATTTACACAATTTATCCATGAGGGCGTTTTGTTCGTACGCGGCTCAGTCAAGGTGATTGGAGCCTTCACAGACATCGGCAAGAGCTTTTCAGGCTCCGATGTTCGCATGGCAAGACGCGAGACCTGTCGTTGACTGTCATACTCCTCATGACATTATCATTTTTATTATGACACCAAAATTGGCATTTATTAAGAACAGTGATAATAATCAGGACCTACACAAGTCTTTAAACTTAACCACTTGCTATCACTGCATACCCTCCAACAAACTCACATATGCAAAACTCACCATCATCATTTCCTGGTGAAACATGAATTTTCCATATCTACGTTAGTTGATGCTTGAAGGAAAACATGGAGTAACACCACATTTTTGATTATATTTTTAATATATCCCCAATATATCCGCATACAATCCCCATATAATCATTAATCCAAGTGATTTCCACATCCCTTTATTTTCTGAAAATTCATCTAAATTCTATCTTCATTTTGCCACCGTTACCCCAAAAAATATCCAATATCTCCAGGGTGTCTCCAAGGCCTCTTCGCGGGCGGCCTGGTGGCCGGCATCGTGACGCGCCAGGCGCTGCGAAGCCGAAGCCGAAGCCGGCGGAGCCGCGGAGGGCGCGGCGGGCGCACGGCGTTGAGGCAGGATTTCTGGCAGATTTCAGGTGATTTTCTGCCCCAAATCCATGGTAAACGAGAAAAACCAAAGGAAACCAAGGAATTTTCGAGAAGATGTCCCCTTGGAATGGAACAAATAAGGCCAAAACTGGTGTTTTAATGGACAACACCATCAAACCTGGCATTCTGATGGGATAGATATCTAGAAATATGATGATTAACCAGTGGATGACATTGTTTTTCTTCAATGGTTTTCATATCGCCGGATGATGGATGGTGTTTTTTTGTGGCTGATCTTCACCCAATGCGGAAGTTTCTTTCTATTTCCCTGGGTAAGACGATTGGTGGTGCAATGTTTTGGTGTCTGAAAATGGTCCCCCAAATGGCCATCTTAGGGATAACAATCACTGAAATCACTGGAACCACTGGATTTACCCTCTGGTAAACGTTTACAGTTTGCGAACTGGAAAATCACTATCTTTAATAGTTAAATCAACTATTTCTATGGGCCACTTTCAATAGCACTGTTTGTTTACCAGAGGCTATTTTGGGGATGACATTGAAAACCTTCTCGGCAGGGCCGTAAACCCCGATGCAGAAGATTTCGATGAGGTGGGGCCGATAGGGCTGATAGGGCTGATAGGGACAGTGGAAAGCCAGCAGATTCCCGAAACAGCAAAGTATGGCTGTGCTACTTTGAGTCATTGGCCTATGAAACTGTTCCTGGTTCATCCAAAGTTCATCAAAGTTCATCAAATTTCAACAACTTTCAACAAATTTCATCATTTCATCCAAGTTACATTAGACATTTCTTGTTCCTGTTGCCGTTCACCCCTTTTTTTCACCGCCTGTGGCCGCTCTGGCGCCACCATGTGCCACCGCCAGCCGCCTATCGAGCTTCGTGGATTCTCCTTGGCGCAAGCCTTTTTGGTTGCAGGCCCAGGGGGCCCAGGCTGCGGATGAAATGTACATAAATGTTGGTACATGTGGGTACAATGTGGTTCATTTATATTGCATCTCAATGTGGTACATGAATGAGATTGAATGAGTCTCATCTAAATTTTTAAAATGTGGTACAATTTGACATCGATAAATCTGATAAAGCAGTAGAAAGCCTTCGAATGTCTGATGTTCTTTCTGGAGTTCTCTCAGATTCGTTCGTTGCTGGACACGGTGTTGTCCGTTCGTGAGGCGCTTTGCTGATTGTCATCTCCTTTGGTGATTACTTTGTCTTTGGCACTGGCGGAGGCGTGTTTTCTGCCTTGGAAGTTTGTCTGAAAACGGTGGTATAACATTGGTGTTTTCCACAGAAAAGGGATCATGTTGAATATGATGATGAATCAGTGGAATTTAGTATACTCAAATATATTCAACATATTTATTTTCCCATGATATATATATATATATATAATATATATATATATATCAATATTGCTTTTATATATCAATAATGCTTTTCCGACCGGGTTTTCCCATAGGCGGTGGCATCGGCGGCTTAACCTTCATCTATGCGGTGCCAGTGATGTTACTCGGGGCAGCCTTGCTCTACGCAGAGCTCTTGCCGGTGGAGGCAGGGTCCCAAGACCAGGAGATGGAGGATTTTGGAGATTGATACGTGTCGGATGTATGAGCTATGAGGTGATGCAGCAACTGCTGTTTTTTCTATTGTTTTCTGGGCCGCGAGTCGGGAGGCGGTGGCTTGATCCCAAAAGATCCCCCAAAGATCCCCCAAAGATCCCCCAAAGATCCCCAAGGTTTCCACAGGGTTTCCTGTTTCCACAGGTCGAAACCGATCCAGACGCAGGGCACTGAGTCACAGCGAGTCACAACGAACCGCTGATCGCCGGCGAATCGCCGTCTGTGTCACCGAGGCGGTGGGCTTGTTCGACACCAAGGCGACCTCGACCATGCAGAAGGCGCCCGGTCCACCAACCATTGAGCCAAACAGCTGCCGCAGAACGCCAGGTGAAGGCAGATGTCACCCGTCATCGCTATGGTGAGCCCGGCCAAGTGATTGGCTCATCTGAGATCTCTGAGATGTAGAATTTCATTGAAACAAAATGTACATATACTGCATTTACTGAACTGCTGCCAAAAGACTTTGTGCCCGTGTTTGTTTCTTGATTTCGAATTGACCATTCATTTCTTATTATTGTGTGAGAGTATGAGACATTATTGACCACCATTGCTTGTTGTAAGACGCAGGGATAGAAGTTCATGGGCCAGGAACAGAGAGAGAAAGCAATCAGCAGCACCAATTGGGGATGGGTAATTGGTATGGACGGTATAGATAATGGATGATGATGGAATAGAAAAATTGGGCACTTTGCCAAAAATCAGAGGGGATTTGACATGATTTAGCTATAGGGATTTTCCCATCATAACAAGATTCTTGAACGTTGAAGGAGACAGAACGCATAAGACCGTTGGAGGACACATCTTGAAGGAGACAAAACCGTGGCGGCGTACATAGTCAGATAGCCCACCACTGTGGCAAGCCAAATAATTTGCGGAAGGGACGTGATGACTCACGTGAAATGGAACAACAGAACATGCACTGAACAGATCTGAAGACTGTAAATACATGTAAATACACACCTTCAAAATGCTTCAAATCCTTCAAACTTTGAAACTTTGCAAAGAGGGCCACACCTTCAAACTTTCGAAGCTTTGCACAGAGGGTATAGTTGATATAGTTGGTGTAGTTTGCACTTTACAAATCTTTACAGATCAACCTGGCAGGTGATGATGCCCACTTGGACTCGTCTTTGAAAGCTTTGGGTTTGGTGGGCGCTGGTGGCAGGCATTTGTGACATTGCCGATTCGCGTTGTGATATTGTCTGAATATTCTTGACCCCCCCAAAGTTGATGCTTGAGCATCATGATTCCCATATATTCCATGAGATTGCCTGTATAGGTGTTATATTTGATTATATTTGATTGTATTTGTATCATTGTAAATCATGATTTTCAATCCTTTTTCAACTGTCCATTTCAGAAGGGAGGTAAATCCCCCAAAAAAACTCTACAGAACTCATGCAGATATCCAAAGCTCTTGAAGATCATCGAGTCCAAAGCTCCGAATGGCGAGTTTGCTTTTCGCTTGCTCTTCGAGTCCAAGGACGACGTTTTTCTATGATGACCACACGTTTTTCGAGTCCAGTGTTGGGGCAGTTGATTGAATTTGAAATGGGTGAAATATGGTGAAATGGGATAGTGGATAACCATGGATAACCCAGGTCCAGGGTCATTATCCCATTCCTCAGTGGGATGATCCTCAAACGCAGTTTTTATTGCGGATTGATTTGCAGACTTTTTTGACAGAGTAAGAACATTAGTAACATAAGTATCATTAAGCAAGCTTGACGTCCCCACTCTCAGCAGCGAACAAATTCATTGCTCGAATTCTGAAGATTCACTGTGGTCAGTGTACTCAACCAGTGACGAACTTGCTGCACCCAGTCCGAAAGCTTCCGAAATTGAACGAAGCAGGACTTACCCTTCACTATTTGGAGTGATCCCATGCCACTTGGCTTGGTCTGGCTCCACTATGGGATTTTGCGATTTCGTATCCAGACCGTATGTAACGCATATGAAGAACATACATATTTGATCATATTTGAATATTTGATGCACCTTTGTCCACAACTAATGTATATCTTGAATTATGTATACACATAGTATTATACGTATATACGGATCCGTCCAGAAAATCAGATAGATATAATGTATGTCTGCAATCTCTCCGATCTGTTGGTAAATCCAGTCATCAATTATTTTCCAACTTTACCTTCGAAACGGGTGGTTTTTGTAGTCGTCACCAATTGGAGGGCTCATTCCTTTTGCTTGTTTGGTGCACCAGATCAAAAAACAGTGATTGATATATTTCAATCTTGATACAGGATGGTGCCCCCCAGTTATAAGTTGGTTTATAAACCCCATGAACTAACTATAGTTATATCTACCATAAACCATAGTTAAGCCACTTATAAGGCAACCTAGCTATCTTGGGGCCCCATACTGTATCATTGGCAAAGGAATCAATCAGTGTTTGTCGCCATTTACAAAACTGCATTCTGAGATCTATCACATTTTCAAATGATCTATCAATCGATGATCTATCAATCAGGCACTGAAGAGAACGGTACCCCTAAATTTGATGCCTGATTGGATATCATCTATTGATCCTATTTAAAGTGGTTATATATATATATATCCAATAGTATCCCCACTAGGATTGGTTATAAAGCCCGGTTCAATCCTCAATTTTCAGGCAACAACCTATATCCAGTATCCATTGGCTCTATCCCAATTTTGATCATTTAAGATCTTAGGAAATCTCCCATCATGGTCAAATTTCACCACCAAATATGGTTTGTCAATGAGTTACGTCTCAAACGATAATCGACTATAGATAGCTTTGATAGTTTGCTTTCAACCACTGGCTTATTGATTATCATTGCATTTTGATAGTATTGACAACTCTTGATGAATCAACTGTACAATCAAACATTCTTTCGGTTAATACCAATCAACTGTTAACATGGATTGATGTTTGATTGCTTTCCCATCGTTCTGCATATGGATATTTGATATTTGATATATGATATGAGTTTCTATATTTGATAGATTTTAGTATGTGAATCGATCTTCCCGAAATTGGAGCCTTAAAGCGAT
This sequence comes from Cladocopium goreaui, assembly GCA_947184155.2. Classification (NCBI taxonomy): domain Eukaryota; class Dinophyceae; order Suessiales; family Symbiodiniaceae; genus Cladocopium; species Cladocopium goreaui. Next base: position 135,262 of record CAMXCT020002535.1, read on the forward strand.
CCAAATCGAGCCCACCCAGGAAGATTGTGGCCTGCGACCGCTTCTTTGGTCCTGGCATTTGGACCGAGGCTGTGGAGGGACATTTTTTGAGAGTTTAGGAGACCCTCCGGTCCAAACTGGTCCAAACTGTAAACGTTTACAGTTTGCGAACTGGAAAATCACCCTGAAGAGGTAAATCAACGAACTAAATAGCCATTTTCAATAGCAAACTGTTAAATTACCACAGGGTATCCCAAAATCATCCCAATATGAATTGTATCTGAGGGATGGGAAAATTAGGATCTTTAATGATAGGATCTTCAATGATCTTTATCAGTGTAGTATGTTGTTTGGTTCCTTTCCCCACTCACCCAGAGTCACCATGATGGATCTAGGGATTTTTAAAAAACGCATATGACTGTGACCATAGTTTTGCAATTTCTGAATGGAGGATGGGATTAAATGAACTTTTCCATACTTTTCCACCAATTTCTGGCAATTTTAATGGGGAACATGATTTTTGAAACCCTTTTTGGGTTTTTTTGGGGTACCCGAGTTTTGGACAAACAAAAAATCATCGGCTCCATTGTTGGTGATATAACCCCATTATGTTCCCATTTCATTGTGGGTTAAACAACCTCCATGGCTCCATAAATCCCCATTATGGTTGGTTATGCATGGGAGATATTTTTTTCACCATCCTTCCAGCTATATATATATTGTCATAACTATCCCATTTCATTGTGGGTCTATAGCTCCAATCATCATGAATATTATTAATATTATATATATATAATATTATCATATTGGTGATCTATTTCCATGATATCCCCATTCTATCTCCATTTCTCAAGCATTGTTGGGGATCCTGTTGAAACGCCCACGAAACGCCCACGAAACGCCCACGAAACGCCCACGAAACGCCTTGCAGATCACCAAGTACGATGCGGGGAAGCGGATTGCCGAGTTGAAACTCACCACTGGAAACAAACCCAGTACCTGGGCGATACCTGGGCGATACCAAACACCCATGAGTTTCATGGGATTTTATGGTGATTTAATGGGACTTTCATAGGATTTACCCTCGGAACTAACATAGCTATGGAACATGGTCCATTCATAGACCTATAAAAAGTGGTGACTTTCCATGCCTATGTTAAACAGAGGGTAGGATCCGTTGTGACGGGGTGAAAGCCTCTCGTGAGGCTCACCGAGTGAAGCTTGAGCGCTGTCTGCAACTTTTAAGAGCAATTTAGGGAAACTTAGCAGATGTAGCAGATGTAGTAGATCGTATTTAAAAAACTCACGACCTCCCACGATCTTTTTTGAGGTCGATCCATTTCGATCCTATGATGTTTGGAACGATTCTTCAGATGTTAGAGGGATGGTCAACTCAATTGCAACTCTCCAACAGGATTTGAAAATCACAGTGCCACATTTGAAAGCCGAGAGCGTTAGCGGCCACGGCCAGAGAAGGGAGATGCTGAAGAGGTGGTTCCAATGGGTTGATTCGGTTCAATGTGTCACTCTGTATCCGTCGAGTTGAAACTTCGCAAGTTGTGCATCTCCATGTCTCTCCCTATTTGCAAACGTTGTCTTTTTTGTATTGCGATGTCATTTTTCTCCGCAGCGAATAGTGTCATGGGACTGCAGACAAGCTTTACAAGATCCGCTGAGAAGATAAAGATTCCTTGCGTCATAATATGTCTATACATATACATTATAATTTTTAATATAATATATATATATATACATATGTATCAAATAGATTAATAGATTAATAGATATAGAATGTGGCCAACAAAAAATAAAGCAGCCACATTTCGGATGGTATCTCCAGCGGCCCATGGGGTTGGTTTCTTATAGCAGTCCCATGTTCCTTGCAGCTCTGCGCATTCCTTAAATGGAGAACTTCGACACCGAGGCAGCAAATACAGAGCTGGCCCCGGCGATGGGACGGGAGGTGACTTTCGCAGATAAGTTTTGACCTCCCAACTTGCCTGTTTTGTCCCAACTTGCCACATTGCAGCTTTGAGCTCAAACGACCGGTCGTAAATCCTCGACCTTAGAACATCCATGACGTGGCGGCTTTTCAGTCTTTTATGCATTCTCGGGGCGGAAAGATACGCTGAGACGGAGATAACCTGTGACGATGACACAGACTCGGGAGCCGTTTCTGATGCATCACTGCTACAGATGAACTTGAAGCTCAACTCTTTGCCGCCGGCGTGCCGCATCCCGACAGCCCGTGGGCCAACCTGGGTCCTATGTCTTTTGTGCCTTAAACACTGTGAATTACACCGAGTTAAACCACAGGATTTATTCAACTTATCCTCTGGTAATTTAACGTAGCTATTGAAAATGGCCCATAGAAATAGTTGATTTACCTATTAAACTACTAAAGATGGTGATTTCCCATAGCTATGTTAGTTTACCAGAGGGTATCGGTTTTCCAGAGATTTGATTCTTTTTCCGGAAGCGGCGAAGCGAGAAAGTCAATCGGGATTTGGCACTTGACCACGAGCAACAGCAAACAATTTCCACAAAGGAAACATTTTTTTGGCATCGAAGATTTCATGGGGAATCTGACCCAAGTTGCGTATCTGATTCCATCTGATATCCATAAATTGGTTGTTTAACTCTATACATGAAAAACACATATAAAAAACAGTTACTTCAAGTTACTTCAGTTAAACCGCCAGGCATTTGGCAGCACACATACATCCTGAACGCCAGCTGTGAGCATTTTGGACTTGGCCAAGCAGCGGGATTTTTAGTGAGTGGCGCCAGCCGAAGTGGCACACGCTTTCTGACCCAGCTGTTTCAAGGCCTTGGATCCTCGACTCGACGATGTGCAACAGGAAGTCGACACATTAGATTCTTCTCCTGTCGTATGTAGAATCGACCTTTTTTTGGAGGCATATTTTGGTGTGATCCAAGGAATGAACGTGAGCCATCACTCTGACGCAGCGCGTGGTGCAGATGGGGCTGTGAGTTGGATCCATGGATTGCATCGTTCTGGATGCACGGTACCCAGTTGGCAGAGCCCCAGATTTTTCTCCAAGGCCTTTCTGATGCTTCGGGATCCGCTGAAACAGAGCCTCGGTGATGGCGGTGATGGAAAGATGTGTCGACCTGTGAGATTATTCTTGCAAGCCGTGACAAGCAAAGTCCTTCAATCTCTTGAATCCTACACCAAGATGTGACATGATGTTACATGTACATATACGTTTAATTACGTTTAGTTGATTTTGTTTTGGAAGATCTTTATGGCGCGAGATATGTGTTAGGTTGATCGGTTGATCTATTTTTTCTTGACATTCGTACCTCGGTTGCAGCGGTTGCAGGATCCCTTCGAGGGCTGAGAGCACTGACGACTTTGACTGGTTGGAGTTTGCTCGTTGTGCTGCAGACTTTGGGCCAACGACTGCAACGGCCGACACGGCCGACACGGCCGACACGGCCGACATGGCCGACGATCGATTGCGCCTGGCGCTCAAACACTATGTCTTGCAGAATCTTGGTGCCGCAAAACATGGCGCAGTCAAAAAGCGACGAAGGAAGTTGAAGGAAGTTGAAGGAAGTTGAAGGAAGTTGAAGGAAGTTGAAGGAAGTTGAAGGAAGTTGAAGCTAAGATCATTTCATGTCATGTTTATAGATATTCGAGCCAACAGGTTCTACTCCAGCTCTCTCGGGTGCAAGGGAGTCCAAGTCACAAAAGCTGGAGGCAACCCCTGATACCTTAGACATACCCTTGAAGCTCCCGCTGCGGTGCCATACTGATTCGGGAAGCTTCCATTCATGAGTTGATGACAGTTGATGTTAAGTTTTGGTTTGTGCAGTTTAGCTTTAAACAAACATGTTTAGCATGAGATTTGGTAGGCATGCGGCATGTAGCAGTGCTCTCTACGTTTCATGCGGTGATTTGCTACTGAGCTGTAGGAACAGTTTTGTGGAGAAGTATGCAGAGAAGTCCTTCTGGGTGGAAACTTGCCAAGCAGAACAAAGATTGTACTTTGGCCGCGGTGGTTTTGTAGATTTGCCCGTGTGACCCCACCGGCCACGTATGTTTTCTCGCTTTGAGGGCCTTGGTTCCATCGTGGGCAGGCTTGAGTTTCGTATCCTGGGATTCTTTTTTCGGATATGAGTCATTTTGAATAGTCATTGCTATTTCAGCTAATTTTTTACTATTTTTTTCGCAATCTAAGGAAGACGTTAACGCACATCACCCAGCTACTTTGGACATCATCCACGCGATTTGCGAAGAGTTTGGTTCAAGCCACGCCCATTGCAACGATGTGAAGCTCCGGAAGCTCTCAGGCTTGGGCTCCAGGGGGAGTTTTCTGGATGGTAAATTTCTATCGTAGATGTATGTATGTATGTAATGTAATGTAATGTAATGTAGTGTAGTGTAGTGTAATGTAATGTAATGTAATGTATGTATGTATGTATGTATATATATATATTGATATTGTATATATATATATATAATGTATATATATATATGTATATATATATGTATGTATGTATATATATATACATATATGTATGTATATCGTGCATATATATATATATGCATATGTATATATATGTATATGTATATATGTATATATTTATGTATATATGTATATATGTACATATGTATATATGTATTGCGAAACCAATAGTGAAGTATGCCTACTTCTCCAAGAAACCTGGATCCCTGATCCTCCCGCTCTGCTTTTGGACTCAAGATGCCTCGCCCACCCACCACACTGGTGGACGCACAGTTGAAAGGAAGTCGGCCGGCGACAGATACATGATCAGTCATGGCATGTCTGAATGGAAGCTGTTGGCATGAGATGTCACGTGGTCCATATGGTCCTGAGCAAAGATAGAGAAAGGGGACAACAGATGTTGGACATCAACACTCGTCAAAAATATAAACAAAATCAAACTTTCTCCTGTTGAGACATCTCTTTTGATCGAATTTGTTTTTCCTGATCAGACAGCCATTTCAAACGCTCTCTCTTATCCGCTCTTTGTTGTAGGATTGCTAGCTCATCAAAGAGGGCATATTTTCCCAACTCCAAAGCTCTACGCAACATTCCTCCATCCATCGCCTTGGTCAGGCAATCTGCCAGCATGGCCTGACTACTTACCCACCTAAGCTTGCAGTTCTCGGATAGCCTCTCTCGGATGAGCAAGCATTCCAAAGTTGTCCTGAACTCTTCACAAGTTGGGGTCGATGTCTTTGTCGAGAGATCGTAGACTGACTTGCAATCTGTGGCAATTGTCGCCAACGGAGAATTCTGCAAAATTTCCGTGGGACTTGTCCAATCTATTCCTGGGTCTTTGAGCCAGGCCCACATAATACGAAGCCAGCTCACTCTGTCGAGTGTGCTACTCAACGCTGAAGCTTCTGCGCTTAGCGTGCTGCGTACTACTCTGGGAATTTTTCTACTGGACCATGCTATGGGACAAATCACTGAAAGCTGATTCTCCGCCATATTTCCATCCGTGGTGAAAACTATGGTTCCCTGTCGTGAGGCAACACCCTTCTTAGTCTCAAAAGAGGCATCGGAAAAACCACAAAATGCCACTTGATCCTCTGGTATTGGGACCACCAAAATTGTTACTGGATGGTTTTTGGCTTCCAGCAGAACACGATTTGCTTCCAGCAAGTCTTCTATGTGCGCTCGAGGGATTGCTGATTGTAGCAATCCAACTTTGGCACGGACGTCTGGCCTGGTCTGTACAGCCGCATACTGTAGGGACCCGCAAAGTTGTCTAAGACACTGTCTTTCTGATTCAGTGACTGGTGCCTGTGGTGTCTTTCGACGATGACGTTGGACTTGAATGGGTTCTATATGTTCCACATACCCCTTTTGACACAACTCAATACTGCCGTCACCCAACTGCCGGTATCGGATTCCACAAAAATCAAACTCCCCTATATTGAAAGCGCCAAGTGAGTATTTCTGACGGAGATTCCCAATCACCTCCATGAAATATTCATCACCCCCTCCTAGTCCGTCATCAACGTGGATCCCTAGAACACCCCCGACCCAAGGTTTTCCCTGGTCATCCGGGGTAACAAGCGCAAAAGCACAGCCATCAAGGGGACAAGGAACAAATCCTAATTCCTCCAGAGTACGCTTGAAAGCATGATACCACAAGTATGGCCCGTCAATCCGGCCATATGCACCCCCTTGGAGGCCGCACTGCTCCCCTTCCTTCATGCCACGTGCTTTGGAAATCTCTGGTGGTGGATGTATTCCTAGTTCCCTGCCATCTCCTTCACCTTTCAGGAAGGCTGTTGAAATGTCGAAATTCAGGAGGGGCCAGCGATTGCTAGACACCTTTTGTAGAATCAACTGTTTTCCATCCTTACTAAGTGTCGGTGCATCATTTGGGACAACACTGATGTCGGGGTCCTCAAAACCTAAAATTACCAGTCGTGCCTTCGGCCTGTATGCTGTGGTGTCTGGCAATGGCGGTTTCCAACTAAGGATCCATCTGCAGCGCATGATACGATTTGGTGGAAGAGATCCCTTTGCTAATCTTTTCACAGTATCATGTTCGATCCATGCCCGAACTTCCTTGTCCTTGGCCTGCTGAAACAACGCCCGGTCATGGTCATTGAGATCTCTCCATTTCACTTCCACTCGCTGCTTTTTGGCAGTTGTTGCCACCAAGATCATTTCCGCGAAGTCTTTGTCAGCCAGATCTTGCTTGTGGGGAATATCTGGTGCATCATTGATTTCTATTTCCCGCACCCCAGGTACTTGTGGAGGACCCGCAATATCATCCCCAAAACAAATTAGAGAATCATCCCCTTCATCATCCATGGGAACTGGAACTCCTATCCCCCCTAGGTCACCATTTTCGGGGACATTTGTGGGTATCATGGATGGGTCTTCATAATCATTTTCTTCTTCTGACCCCATCCCTCCTCCACTCGCACTCAGAGGTGGTGAGACCTCTTGTTCAGGTTGATCATTGGTCTGAGGACCTTCTGCTGTGGGTGCTATTGAAGGTTCGTAGTCAGTGCCATCATCTGGTGGAACATCGGTGAGTGCGTGGAAATTCCTCGTTTTTGGGTCTATGACTTCATCCCTTACTCGACCATCTACATCCCTTGGTAAAGCCCTGTACTCCCTTAAAGATGCTGGACGAAGGTGCTGGGGTGATGCCCTAATCAAGTATCCCCCATGACTAAGCCACACAACTCTCCGTTGTTCCACCGTGATGACCTGTGCTGGGCCATGCCATCTGCCCCGGGCACCACGCTGGTTTCCTACGGTTTTCTTCCAGTATAGCACCCAATCGCCAGAGCCATATTCTACGCTGCCGGGCCTACTTCTGCGCAACAATGCTCTCCTGCATGCGCTGTCATTGTCTGCTTGTATGAAAGCACGACGTGCTTGCTCTCGTCTTTGGAGGCTATTCCTGAACTGGACACCCTCTGGAGTATCACTCTCAGCTAGAGCATGAGCACTGGTGCTGTCATCCGATGTCAGCGAGGCAGGTAAACTTCGGGATTTTCCCAGCAAAGCCTGCTCAGGTGTGAAACCCTTGGCCCGGGATAATGAATTCTTTGCTGCAAAGGCTTGGCGTAAACAGCGTTGAAAATCACTCATGTTTTGGATTGGTTCTTCTTTGTCCATTCGGGTGAGCATATCTTTAATGATTTTGCCATGAATTTCTGCTCTCCCAATTTGCCAGTGACTGTCGCCAGCGGCCATGGTTACCCTGATATTTTCCTTTTGGAGGTACTGGTTCCACAATGGGCTAATATACTCCCCCGCTGGGTCCAAATACAGGGTCTTGCATGGTCCGGCCCACATCAGCCAGGCTTTTTCAAAAGTAGATATTTGTTCTTCGGTAGTTCTTCCACTCACCATCCCAACATGAAACAAAGTTCCCTCATCAATAAAATGCATGAAATGGTATGTTTCCCCGGTTCCCGATTTCCAATAAGCCCCATCAGCACCAACAACATCATTGAAATCCAAATCATTATGAATAGAACTCGGGTTTGGGAGTTTGGGTTTTGGTTGAGTTTCCAAACAAACATCACATTGCATGTCTTCAGCTCCAGCTATGACGGCGGGATCAGCTCCTTGAGCTTCCAGCATTCTTCGGAGACGTGCCGGATCTGGGTGTCCCAAATTATTGTGCAACCTGGACAAGTCCGAACGCTGCTGTGCACTCAACCTAAGAAATGCCGGCCCATGCACGGGAATGATTTTGGGTGCCCACCCTTCAGGCACAACCTCCGATGAGGGATCTTTAACAGTTGAGCCGTCACAAACTGCTGGGACTGGGACATGCTGAAAATCACTGTGATCCATGGAGCTGTCAGGGAGTTCAGAATCAGAATGTTTGTCTGGTTCTTCAATGTCCATGCTTTGTTGATTCAAACCCCTTGAACCACTTGCCACACTTCGGGGTCTTCCAAAAATGCTAGCTGAAATCCTAGCTGGACCTGCCTTGCGTACTTGTTTCGCCTTGGACATTCTGTTCCATTCTTCAAAAGCTCCTAGATCCACGATTTTGCCGCTTTGACGGTGAACATAAACCATCTTTCGAAGAGGGATATCCTCTCTTCCAAAGTTGGCATTTGGAACTCTGTGGCGTTCGGTGCCACGGCACATGATGACTAAGCGCACCTCGACCTCTGGGACCATTTCCTGAACCCTCTCCATTTCGGGATCCCCAACCCTAAGGTAAGCGTTCCCAACACGTGGTGTCCTCTTCTCTAAGAGAGCTACAACTTTTCGCCAGCCCTCCTCCTCGGCTACCATACGATCTCTTTCTAGGTCCGCTTCGGTCGGTGGGCTTTTGCCATCATGTCTGCGACGACACTTCCGCAGTTCTAAAACTTCCTGTGCCATTGGCCGTTTCTTTGCCCCTTCTCGCATTTCTACATCCTCCCCAACCAACAATTCCTCCAAAAGAAGTGGTTTCTCCTGCACCTGTTTGCCTCTGTTGATACCTTGTGCAATTTTTCTGGCAAAAACAGCAGTGTATGCAGCAGCATATGCAGATACTTTGATCCATTTGTGATCCAAGCCCTGCACACTTCCTTGTATGGGTTGGTGTGTATGGTCATGTGTACAGTTTTGTGAGTGCAACATGGCATGCATGCTCCTACTCGTGGTCAACACCTGTGTACGTTTTCGGAGGAAATGTTTTTGGTTAGGGGCTCGAAGTTTTCCAGCTTGGCACATGTCAAAGAAGGTCGGAAGTGTTCCTGTCACCACGTCGCTCAATTGCGGCTGTTTTGTCATTTCTGATCCATAGGGTTGTTCTAAGTGAAAGTGTTTACCCCTTGAAACTTGGTGGAGATACAATTCGTTACACAGCTCAAGGTGACAAACATCCTCTTTTCGTTGTCGAAGAATTGATTCTTGAATCGGTGGACTTCTCCCCATATTATATTTTGCGAAGGATCCCCAAAGCCTACATTCTGGTGCCACCCAAATGTGATTTGGTTCATACATTTCGATCCAAGTCCATAGTTTTTCAATCCCTTCTTTCGTGGATAAGTCCCCATCTCCCTTGGTGAATCTTATGGCCCTTCCTCCCAAACGATTTATTTGATGGGTCAATTGGGATTCCGGTCCACAGTACACTTCCAAAAGGTCAATATTTTGATTACTATTGGACTCTTGTGGATTCTTTGGGGTCAGTATAGTATGCTTCTTTCTGAGATTAGACAATCCGCCCTGAATCTCGGTCATTTTGTTGGAAATACTTTCATGAATCGTTGCAACCTGACTTTCACTCAACAGGTGGACATGTTGGCTCTGAGACTCACTCGGGTCCTGGGAGACATTCACTGGTCCTCGGGGACGCGCGTCTCGAGTGCCAGTTCTCGTTGGAGTACGGCAATCTGCATCTGGAGGTGCTCGATCTTGGTCTGATTTGGCTCTGTCTTCATTGGTGACTTGTCCTTGATCTCCTTCTCGAGAAGGCCTCTCTTGTGAGAGGATGCACTCGGTTGTGTGGACAGCTTCTCCCACTCGGTCTCTTCGATGTGATAGCCCCCACTGGTCTTGCTTGGGCTCGGCATAGCTTTCGGCGTGACTCGGTTCGACTCCAGGTTCTGCTTTCTGGGGCCCACTGGCATCTGTTGCTGGGCTCGACATTTCCATCTGGCTTGGAGGTAGTTCTGGAAGCTTCTCATCCAAGGCGACACTGCCTTGCGGTTCTTCACTTGCATCAGGTAGCCGTCGTCCTCGTCGAAGACCTGGGCAAACGTCTTGCCTGCTTTCTTTCCGGTGGGAAACATCTGTTGTCCCCACTGTGCCAGTGTTCGAATTCCTGGGGGGATCTTGTAGTTCACATCTGGAGCATTCATGTAGGTGACATTCTGTGTCAACCCTGGGTCCTCTTCCCCCGAGAGTTCCTCCTCGAGATAGTTCTGGTGGTCCATGGCAACGTTCTGCAAAACGATGACTAAGTTTGCCTGTTGCTGAACGGGACTGATCCTGAGACTCTGCAGCCTGTACAAACGTCTGTGCCTGTTGGTTTGTGGTGTGTGATTTCTGTACAAAAAGACCCGGCATCTTAGTCATGCATGTGTGTGGCAGGCAAAATGGGTGTGACATCGAATCCTCATTTGTTTCTTTCTGCTCTGTGTTTTCCCTTTCTCCGTTTTCGTGAGTTGACGTGTTCTTCATCATATAGATTTCCTCTTTCACCTCCCCTTCCTGTTCCACCTGTAGTAGTTCAACGATATCAACACACAACAGATTCTTACGACACGTTTGGAGTGAAATCACCTTCTCACTTTCAAGGAATCTGATTTGTTGATTTCGGGGATCAATAAGGGTTCCCATTTCTTTGAGGACTGTATTAGAAATCAAAAATGGGGTGCGGCCTGGCACGACCTCCACTCTGATCCAGCCCTTTTGCTGTCTTGGGATGCAAACTGCATATCGGCTTTGAAGAGTGCCACTGTTGCCGAAACGAAACTGGACATTGGAAGCAACTTTCTTGAGATGACACCCTGTCTTTCCCAAAACGTACTCAGCCAAGCCTTTGAGTCGGTCCTCACCTATGACTGACCTACTGGCGCCAGTGTCAATTACGGCTTCTCCGGCTTTCTCTTCATGACTCAAAAACACCCCAGCAAATTGATGGGCTGACCCTTTTTGGGCAGTCGGATCAGGCTTCTCAGGCGAGGAAGTCACTGCGGTGGCGTCCATGAATTTCCCAAATCCATGCTTCCTACAGCAACGCAGGAGTCTTTCTTGGAGTTGGGATGAGAGTTCATGGTGAACTTTATGTTTCACTTTCTTCTTGAAGTCAAAATTTTTGTCCATGAGCGTTTTCACTGACTGATTAAACAAATTTGGGGACTCTGTCCAACCTCCCTTGGGTTGCGATTCTGTCTCATCATTGAAACAATTTTGGGGACTATTAAAAATTTCACCCATCAAAGCAATTTCCTCTTCCCTAGATAAACCTTGTTCCAGGCCTAGATCCATTGCATCAGCCGGCAACGTCGTGGGCATCTCCTCAATGAGGTGCGACTGGTTGATCTCCTCGTTGATGTTCAGGGCTTCGGCCAGGGTGATCGTCTCTGGGGCAGGGCCCTTGCCCTTGGAATCTCCCTTGGCTCCAGCTAGAGGACATTCTCTTTTCCAGTGTCCCATAGCACCACAACGGCGACATGCTGAAGTTGCAATCTTCTCTGCCAGTGACTTTGGTCGGGCTTGAGATCCTTTTCCAAAACCTCCTTTTCCTTTCTTGCCTTTTCCTTTTGAAGCTCCAGCCGTTGCCCAGAAGCCTCTGAACTTTGCCCGCTCCTTCAGACGTGTCCTGGCCTCCATGTAGGTATGGTAGCAAGAAGCAAGCTCTGGAGAGTCTTGCAAAGTCTCAATCACTGTCTCTTCAAAGTCCATGATGAAGGCTGCGTCTTCATCTCCATTTTCATGAAGATATTGGACCAGGGCCTCCTCGTCGATCATCTCCATGTCCGACGTCATCATGGCCGTCTCATCGTGAATCTCGGTAGAGTTGACATCATAGGTTTTGTACTTGTTGGTCTTTGATCCCCCTTGAAGGTCTTGGAAAAACTTGGAACCCAACAACCTCAAAGACTTCCGTGCCCCTTCGTAGGACAGATTTCCTTGAGTTTCGACCACCAGCCGTTTCCTGTCATCAGCAGGCAACTGACTTTGACGGATGAGGACATACGCTCGGACCTCTTCCATCGTCACTCCCGCTGCTGTCATATCCTCGAAGGCTGCATCATGCCTAGCCAGGTAGGAGTCGTTGGACTCGTCTGAGCGTTGTGACGTCAGGTAGAAAGCACGCTCAAAGTAGGAAAGCTTTTCTTCACTAGCCAGCTTTCCCCATTGACCACCCAAAGCTTCTACCAAGTATTTCACTCCTGCCTCGCTACGAAGTTTTGCTGTGTCTAGTCTGGCCACCTTCTGAAAGGCCACACCTTGAACTTGTAGTGCTGCTCGTGGAGCAAGTTGACCGATATGCTCCACAGGCCAGATGTCCTTCAGGAACTGCAGCTTCCTGGAGTAGACCTGCAAGTCTGTGGTCTGCGGGTCAAAGGTCGGTATCTGTTGCCATGGTAGTTGACTAGCGGGAAGACTTCCTGCTTCCGCAGGGGCAGTCGTTGCGCCATCCGCCATGGACATTGCTCAGATCGCCCCAGGAGTTGTTCAGTGTTTTTGACTGTCTTTTGTTCCAAAATGAAACACGTGCACCAAAAGGGTCCCACCCTTAATTATTTAAGATTAATGCCCCTGCAGCTATATAGGGGCTCCGCTACCAATGCGAAACCAATAGTGAAGTATGCCTACTTCTCCAAGAAACCTGGATCCCTGATCCTCCCGCTCTGCTTTTGGACTCAAGATGCCTCGCCCACCCACCACACTGGTGGACGCACAGTTGAAAGGAAGTCGGCCGGCGACAGATACATGATCAGTCATGGCATGTCTGAATGGAAGCTGTTGGCATGAGATGTCACGTGGTCCATATGGTCCTGAGCAAAGATAGAGAAAGGGGACAACAGATGTTGGACATCAACAATGTATATATGTATATATGCATATATGTATATATGTATATATGTATATATGTATACATGTATGGATGTATATATGTATACATGTATAGATGTATATATGTATACATGTATACATGTATATATGTATATATGTATATATGTATATATGTATATATGTATATATGTATATATGTATATATGTATATATGTATATATGTATATATGTATATATGTATATATGTATATATGTATATATGTATATGACACAGAGAGAAAAAAGAGAAGGGGAATTCAGGGGTCGAGATCTTGAAATACGAGCGCGGATAGCAACTGGCATTGGCTTTATGTCACAGCTTGTGCATCAAAGAAAAACAATGCTAAGATATGCCAAGCAAATGACCGCAGAATTGATAGAATTTCAGACGGATCACTTGGCAACATTGTGAGGTGCCTTGCCGATCCATTCGGAGCCGGGAGCGGCTTGGCGATGACGAACAGGGCCTAACATGACATCAGTTTTTTAATGAAAGGAACATTTCCAAGAACTTTAGTGTTCTATAATTTCTGACAAAGACTTTGGCTTCCTGCAATGTCCAGCCAGTCCCAGTTTTTCCCGAGAGCGCCTGAGCGAAGGGTTCTTCTAATAGTGGTGGTCTGTCAAACATTTTCACATCTTCACATCACATCTTCAAATCTTCACATCTTCTCATCCTCACATCCTCACATCTTCACATCTTCTCATTACTTTTCCTGTCAGGTTTAATGGAGTGTTTTTGCACGTAAGATGCATTCCACATCAGAATTCGCAAAGATTGTTCTGAACAAGTGTGTGGGTTTGTGTGTGTGTGTGTCTGTGTATATATGTGTAAACATGTTTCTCTGCGTGTGTCTGTGTTTGAGAGCCTATCAGCATATCTGTATGTTTGTATTTTTCACATCTTCAATAACCTTCTATACAGCATACCGTGTCTGTCTCTTGCAACTAAAACCCTGACATCTTCACATTTTCTTATCTTGACATCTACACACAATGAACATATTCACATGATCTCAAGTAACATTCTCATGAACATATTCATGCAAGTCTTTGGCGTCTGCAAATCATACAACTACATAACACATCTGAGTACCTATACACCTACTCGCTCTCGGGCCAACCATCGTCTAGTTTTTTGGGCCAACTTTGAAACGAAGACGACGGGTTTCGACGGGCTTCGACGGGCTTCGACGGGCTTCGACGCGTCAGGTGAAGTGGCCGCAGTTGGCATCCATCGATCGGCCATTTGCCGCGATGGCTCAGATCTTGACCCGAAGACACGGCAAGGACGTTGCTGCCCCCTGGCGCCATGGGATTGGGGCCATATGGGGCTGGGGCCACAGGATCCAACCAGGGGCTACCTGGGCCCAAGTGGCTTGACATGGGCCCAGATATGGTATGATATGGTTAGGCCGCCCCTGTTTCGCCAGGTGGACGACCAACTCCCAGAGATGGCTTGGGGCTTTGACTGTGACTTCCACAATGACCTATGGTCATGTGCACTTCCTCCAGAAGCAGGGTCGCTACTGGACAGGAGCTTCAGCTTACAGGATATGATTCGTGCCTCAGCCAAAAAAAAGACATGCGCATACATGCACCTTGAAACATACCACTGTTGCTGGGTGATTTTTTTTGGCGTTACTAGCTGGTTTTTCATAGGGATTCCTGTCTGCTTGGTTTTCCTTTCGCATTTTGGTTAGTTGACCTCGAACGTCAACTTTACGATGCCAAGAGTTCTCTTTGAGCGGAGAGGATGGTCGATTGGTCCTCGAGTCCTCGAGTCCTTGGTTCGAACTCTGCCAAGGTTCAAAGGATACTGCACTTTGCGCCGAGCAGCTGCCACCTTTGAATGGGAGCATGGTTCTGTCCGTGTCAGTGGCGCGAATCTTGGGTTCTTTCCGATGCGACAAAAAAACATGTTAAACTCCTTGGGTTTTCGACAGATTTTCGGAAAAAACACAGCACTGTGGCACTGTTTTCCACTCCAAACGTCTCCAGTTTCGCAAGGAACAGGCTCCGAGACACTCAGCCAAATGCTGGCAGAATCTTCGGGCCTCCATTTGCACGACCATCAATGCAATGCTCACACGTGTCTCTGCGTTGAAGAACTCGTCGTTGAAAAACAAAACATTCTCAAGAGAGAAAGAAACAAATACAAATAGATCATAATGAAATGTAATGATTTTCTCCATGATGCTGTCTCGTATTAATATGTATTAATGATGTTTTTGCATAGAATCTCATCAGACGCAGCATATCCAAACTGATAGATAGCTTGATGTTGCTACATGGGACTTGGGACGTTGAACTCTTGACAAGAGGATGACTTTGCCGCCTTCTCAACCTTTCATGTGAAAACGATTCTGGACTGATCTAATGCCAACACCTGAACAGAACTTAGGAGACAAAGCTGCTGTGTCAACATGACTGGTGCAAAGATGAGTGGGTGTTTTTGTTGATTTTGTTGGAGACTGGATGATTTCGTATTGGAAATGATAAAAATCAAGAACCTTTAAACAGAACGAAGCCCAAAGAAAAGGGTGGCAAACCCGGCCCTCAGGTTGCTGGAGCATGGAGCTGGGCATGTGATCGTGAGCCTCAGACATCCAGTATCTCGAATCGTGTCTGGAATGCAGTGGCACACGCGTTTGCACAACCTTTCATTGTCGATCGAGGCAGCTTTGAATAGCTCCAACATGTCGAAAATTTCGAAATCTCAAGCTAAAGCTGCTGCCGGTGATGACGAGCAGAGTGACAACGGTCAACTGTCCCACGGTGCCTACAGCCTTCAGAAAGAGGCGCTGGTGCTGCTTTGCAGTTTCTGTCTCCGGCCGAGTTAAAAGGTGCCAACTTAAATATTCGGCATATGATCGGCATATGTGTCTAGGCAACTCTGCTCTGATCAAGTGTCCATGTTCAAAACATATCCAGCACATATCCAAACTATGTGAGGTGTTTTCCTTTGATGATTTCAACCACAGCTATGTGGATGCGCTGCGGAACACTTCAGATCCGAACCACCGGATAGCCCTGGACGTGCAGTACCGGCCTTACAGCAACAGCAGCTCGGCTCCAGTTGCATCGTTTACTTGCGTGTAGCCAGTTGAGAGCCGTTTTTTTTTATCGTTAGTCTTTCGTAGTATTCGTCGAGTCATAACAGGGTGAGTGTGTGCGCGTGTGGCTGCACGCGTTGAAGGGTGTGGAAGCACTGCGGAAGGAAAGTTTCGTGGAAGTGTAAGCCATAAAATAAAAAAGCCCAGTTATATGTATGTATTTATATATACATACATATATATATAATACAGTACTGTACATACATGCACATACGCAGAAAAAAGAAGTGCGCCACCTTGCCTATAAACTCAAAGATTGACACTGAAGTCTCCCACAAGATAGAAACGTCCTCCACGCCTAGGTCAGTGGTGATATTTGTTTGAGAGAATCAGATCAACAGATCAGTTGTAGAGGCTTCCTGCAATTGTTTCCTTCAACGAACGCTGGGAGAGGAGTCCAAACATGTCGTAAATGGGATGTTTTTGTGGCACCAAAATGATTCCGCTGAGGCATTTTCATGCCTGTGGTGGACTTCTACATGAAGGGAGTCACCAACGAAGAGCTGAGCCGTGTGAGCTTCGTGTGCACCTGCACGCTGAAAGAAGACATGGACAGAGTCTCCAACGAACTGAATCTCAATCTGGACACGGACACTTGGATCATCTTGGGAGGGATCAGCCGCACCAGTACCCCATTTGTTTGGCGTCGAAGTCTTCAATTCAAGCCCAGGAGGAATTTGTGGTGGCACCGCAAATGTCGGGTGCAGTGTGTCAAACTCCACTTGTCAAGTACAGTCAGAGTCAAGAGTCAAAGTCGTGGCGATTTCAATTGGTCCTACGAGTCCTACGTTTGAAAGCGCATGAAGTCGGGATCGTTCAGGGGGTCGCTCGGGAGGTCGTTTGGCGGGTCCTTTTGTGCGCTGTTCGGTTCTGACTCCTCCAACATTTGCACTTCTTCTCTTCCCACTGTCCAAAGCGTACTTCAACTGAAAGGAAACTCACTCGAACTCTGGTAAATTTGGTTGCAAACCATTGCAAACCGCTAAAGCACCAGCAATGCAGACAGGAGGCATTTTTGCAGCACCAACGCTGCAGTGTTGCTTCGGCATTGGAACTTGGAAGTTGGAGCGCGTTGGAGCGTCCCTAATGGTCCATCATTTTTAGTAAATTGTTCATACCAGGCATACCAGTTGCACGTTGAGATGCCGATTTGAATATATTTGAATAAACAATAAAATTAATGGGTCGGCTCTTGTGAAAATTGAGGTAGCCCCAAATCCACTGGTGAATCCTCATATTTTGTCATCCGATTTCTCATCAAAATGCCACATTAATGGGAGCTCAGGGTTGAGGGATCGAGGGATATCCGCACCAAGAACCAAGAAATATATCCCCCCTCGTGATATCTCGTGATGTGAGGAGATTTTGACCCATGAATCTGTATCGAGTAGCGATGATCCTGAAGTCCAGCTCCAATGGTTGTCGCAGAGAAACATCGACTGGATTCGGGAGAGACTTGGCAACAGATGTGGCTTTGCTGTTCGACCAGCAATTTGCAACTTTGTTTTGAGAAAGACATGCCAGAATCAGGCATTTCATACATAACGGGATTATGGGGTAATGTCATACATATCACGTCCAGCCAAGTCTTTTCGCGCAATCCTTCGACTGAGATAACGAAGACAGAAGGATTTGGAACAGAAACCGAACTTCTCAAAAGCTGCAGCGTTCAGGATCTACGCCGCAGACGAGGCATTTTACCTTCAACATTGCAGCCATTGTGAGTCCATAGCGAACCAAGCCGCGTGATTCTAACTTGCAAAAGCGGGAAAGGCGGCAAGGCCCGGCAAGGCCCGGCAAGGCCCGGCAAGGCAAGGCGGCAAGGCCACCTGACAGACAGTTTGAATGTGGGAAAAAAGATGAAACAAGGTTGGCATTTTCGCATCATTCTGCTGGGAAATTCATCGACGTCACATATTTTTTGGAGGGCTATTTATTTTATTTTATTTTTTTTTCGCGGCAGGTTTTTTTTTGGGGTTCCTGGTTTTATGCTTTCCTGTTTCTCTGATTTTCTGCTTTTCTGCTTCTCTGCTTTTCTGCTTCTCTGCTTTCCTGCTTCTCTGCTTTCTTGCTTCTCTGCTTTTTGCTTTCCCTGCTTCTGCTTTTCCTGCTTCTCTGCTTTTCTGCTTTTTGCTTTTCCTGCTTCTTTGCTTTTCTGCTTCTCTGTTTTCCCTGCTTCTCTGCTTTCGTACTTCTGTGCCTTTCTACTTCTACTATTCTACTTTTTCTTTTCTTCAGTCATGTGTTTTTGCTGCTCTACTTCCTGCTCCTTTGCTTCTTTGCTTCCTGTCTTTACTGTCTCTTTGTTTTTCATTTTCTTTTGCTTTATTCTGTTCTGTTTGTATCCTAAATGAAACTCTAGAGAGACCGTAGGTGAAACCCAAAGAAACCCTAAAGAAATCCTGAAAAAATCACGACATGAAAACCTAAATGAACCCTAAAGAAACCATAAATGAACCCTGAAGAAATCATAAATTAATCCTAAAGAAACCGTAAATCAAACCCTAAAGAAACTTTAAATGACACCCTAAATGACATCCCAAAGAAACCCTAAACAACACTCTGAAAAAAAAACTACTCCATTCTGAAAATGGATGGCGCAGATTTTTGCAATGCGCCATCTATAGACCACTTGAGGGATGGGGTGTTTTGCGCCATCTATAGGTTCCCGACACACGTCCTTGAAAACAACCTGTTTTCCTCTAGGTTAGTTTAAACTTAGTATTTAAGATCTGGGGTCCATTTTTTTGGAAAACAATAATTGTGGATTGCGCCATCTATAGGTTCCCAAAGGAGGAGGGAAAGGAGAAAGGAGAAAGGAGAGGGAGAAAGGGAAAGGAGAAAGGAGAAAGGAAAAAAGGAAAGGGAAAGGGAAAGGATAAAGGAGAAAGGAGAAAGGAGAAAGGGAAAGGGGAAAGGAGAAAGGGGAAAGGGAAAGGAGAAGGGGACAGGAGAAAGGGAAAAGGGAAAAGGGAAAAGGGAAAAGGGGAAAGGGAAAGGAGAAATGGAATGGAGAAAGGAGAAAGGAGAAAGGGACAGGGAAAGGAGAAGGGGCTGGAGAAAAAAGAAAGGAGAAGGGACAGGGAAATAAGAAAGGAAAAGGCAAAGGGAGAGGGAAAGGAGAAAGGGAAAGAACAAAGGGAAAGGAGAAAGGCAAAGGAGAAAGGAGGAGGGCAAGGAGAAAGGAGAAAAAGGAAAGGAGAAAGGAGAAAGTGAAAGGGGAAAGGGAAAGGAGAAGGGAAAGGAGAAAGGAGAAAAGGACAGGGAACAGGATTTTTCTTTGGGAAAGCATAACTGTGGATTGCGCCATCTATAAGTTACCGCTGCGTTCCATTTGTAAAGGGAAAGGGAAAGGAGGAGGGAAAGGAGAAAGGAGAACAAGGAAAGGGGAAAGGAGAAAGGGACAGGAGAAGGGGAAAGGAGAAAGGAGGAAGGGAAAAGGGGAAAGAAGAAAAGGAAAGGGAAAAGGGAAAGGAGAAGGGGAAAGGGGGAAGGGAATGAGAAAGGGAAAGGAGAAAGGAGCAAGGGAAAAGGGGAAAGGAGAAAAGGAAACGGAAAAGGGAAAGGAGAAGGGGAAACGGGGAAGGGAATGAGAAAGGGAAAGGAGAAAGGAGAAAGGGGAAATGGGGAAAAGCGAAAAGGGAAAGGGATAGGAGAACGGGAAAGGAGAAAGGGAAATGGGACAGTGAAAGGAGGAGGGAAAGGAGAAAGGAGAAAGGAGAAATTGCCCAATTTCGGTTAGTTTTTCCTGATGAACTGTGTTCTTCACAGCTTGCTGTGTGCATTTTTGCCCAAAGTGAATTGCGCCATCTACAGCACAGTGCACAGTTTGTGTGTGTGTGTGTGGGTGTGTGTGTGTGGGGAACATCTGAAAAGATGTAAAACTTCCTTTGGCTCGATGATGGTTGATTTTCGTGGTTTTTAGCTTTTGAATCATACTTGCAGGGGGTGCCAGGGATGCACACTGGACTGGCACCAACGAAGACGCCAGTGTGTCATCTGTGATATCGATGGGGACGCTCATCGACGTACCTGCTATTTTCATTTCATTTCTGCAATGGGACGTGGCTAACCCAAGAACCACCAAGCCGTTTTTCAGCTGCATCGGGACCTTCCTCAGAACTTCGTTTCTAACAGGTTTCAAACCACTGTACGGTTTTCGCAATCTGATTTACTGCTGACTTCGTCAGATGGAACAATTGCTTGTTACAAGGACAAAGAAAGAATTCTTCTACACTGGTTTTCTCGCCATGTCATCCAATTTTCCTGTCAGACTTTAGGGGATTGTTTGTGCACGCCCGATGCACTCCACAACAGTAATTCGATAAGATATTTTCTGAGCAAGTGTGTCATTCCTGCTGTACACGTCAAGTTGGCAGGAACCCTTCGGGGAAAGCCTTTCCAGGCTAACAATTGACAGTAAAACGATGTCTGAATTTACACTTTTGAATTAGTAATTCGTTTAAGTAAAGTGAGCAGCCAGCCTTTTTTCAGGTCTCACCGGTCGATGTCGATTTGTGTTGAACAGCTTCCCGCTGTCTCGGGGATCTCCCTTTTACCGATCTGCATAGCTGGTAGCCACGTCAACATCCGTTTTTTCAACGTTGCTCAAGAGAGTACAGAACTCGACTGTTGACACATGACACGACACCATGTGGAGGCGTCAGGACATGCTTTAGGTGTGGTTTTTCTTTCTTTTGATGGTCGTTGGTGAGGTTCAATTGTGCACGTAATTCAGGGGTTGAACACGTAAGCCGTCCAGAGGGTTGTGAATTGAAAGCCGAGGGCCTTTGAGCCTTATCACGAATACTGCATGCGTTGTGGATGCATCCAATGTTAATGTTTTAACTTCATAGTGATCGTCTGACGGTGCTGCCAGACCTGTTAAATCTTTTGGCCATGTTTCCTGGTCGGTGGCCAAACTTTTCGGAGAACATGTGGAACTGTGGCTGGTCAGCGCCTACCTTTACTTCACCTCAACCTGCTGCACAATTTGGTCAATTTTGTGGAGGTGATCTGATGAACCAACAGTCTCACGCTCAGTCACAAGCTCAGACTCAAGCTCAGTTGGCTCAGTTAAGGGACCAGAATGCACTACTGCATCAGCAATTGAATTCCCAAGCTCAGACCCATATTCAGCAACTCCAGCAGCTTCTCCCATTCCATCAGACTTCTCAACCAACCGCATCTCATCAGACTCCTCCATCAGTACCTGAGCCACCAACGGTGCCACCAGTCCAGACTCCTCCTGTTCCAACTTCATCTCAACCAGCTCAACAAGAGCCACACACCACTTTCAATCCAGAAGAGATGATGCAACAGATGCGCCACACAGTGGAATCCGGCATGCAGGCGTTTATGGAAATGACCAAAGAAAGGTCTAAGAGTCCTCATCCAAGTGTGGTACAACTTCCACCAGCGACTCCAGTCGCAGAGTCTCCACCCGTTGTCCCGTTGCCACCACTTCCACGGCTTCATCGCCGTTCCAGGTCACGGTCAAAACACATTCCGGCTCCAGTGGACAAACGTCCAATTTCGATCCCGAGAAGTCCAAAACGTCACAGACGGGATAGCCGTTCCCGCCACCATCGTCGACGTTCCCGCTCACGGGATGACTCCATGTCTCCATGCCGTCCCCAGTCAGTCACTCTTCGTTCCAACTCCCCACGTCATCGTGAAGTCCTACATCAACGTGATGAACATCGTCGTCGTGATGATTATACTTATTCATCCACTACACATCAACCTCCATCTTGGCATGACCATCACTACGAACAACCTTTAATTCCCGACAAGTCGGACTACCATGACTACTCCACCTACCCTGACCACAGCTCCACAAAAAAGTGGAAGTCCTGGCAGTCTTGGAAAGACCAGTCCAAGTCTCAATATTACACGCATCCCTCCGGATGGGTCGACTATTCAAAGCCACACTACAAACATCAATCTTATGATGAACCGCCTTCCAAGTATCCTTCAAAGCCTTTGACGGCATACTCGCTGGAACAGCATTCCCACAACCAGGGCAATCATCCCAATCGCTCTGGTTCCGCTCAGTCCCGAGCTTCCACTCTTCCACCTGGCCATATTGCCATCAACCTTCAAGAAGGTTCCAAAGAGGAATGGGCTCGCCAAGTCAAACATGCTCTCACCCATCCTGATCGGATGAGAGCGGCAAATGAACTTGATGCAAAGGAGCTTCCACAACCATCCACGAGTATTGTCCAAGAGCATTTTGATGAAGCGATGGAAGAATTGACTAACGTGGACCCGAGAATCCCCACAGACATTGGCAGAAAGGCCATACATTTATTGTCGAGTACAGGCATCCTGACAGATTTGATATGTCCACATGCTATGTTCGAGAACTTCCACAAACAGGCATGCTGGCCTTGGTCATGCCGCTGCCAGAAATGAGCCGGTTCCAAATGCCCCCACCCTTTGGCGGCCAAACCCTCGTCACATGGGCACTTGGACATGGTACGACCCTCAGTACCGCACAGTTGATCCTTATGGAGGGCAAGATTCGACCAGCAAACTGGGCTTATCACAAAAATCCACAGAGATGTCACATGCCCACCTTTGGAGCATTCTACATAGGCCGACAGATTGCCAATGCTGACAAGAACTTCCCATCATGGGCAGAACAAGAACTGCTCGATTCTATGGAGAAAAAAGGAAAAGGCCAGCAAGAGATCACCATTGGGGCGATCTATAGAGGATCAGTGGAACATCTTTCACTGCGCGGTGGAGGGAACGAGAAATGTCAGCTCAATGTAGCTAAAAAGGGAATCGTCACCACTCCTGAGAAGTACACGATTGCTCATAGCTACCACGTGGAGCTGAAGTTCATCGCGATCAAATGGTCAGACCTCAAAGATGATGACAAACTGGCACGGCGCCCTATTGAACTACGGGACACCGACTCTGAGGACAATGTCAACTATCGAGCCAACGAGGAACGGCAGCCAAACATAAACGTTGAGCACTTAAGACAGCACTCTCAGATCGTGTATCTTTAGCTTTCTTGTCCTAAACAGGATCGTGACTTCTTTTCTAGGGATTTCCTGGACAAACGCATTGGCAAAATTGCTTGATTGCAACTGCTGACCTGCCCATTTAACTTGTGTTTCACTCTTTTGAACTTTTCTTTTCATTAGGTTTGCTTTGTGGCTTTGATGCACATACCAACTTTGCTTGAAAGGGTCTATGTACCCTAAATGTGATGTTCCATGTCATTTCATCCTGTCAATCGTTGCAAGCACCGCAGCCTTTTTGATCCATCAGTAATTTTGGATTGCCCACGCCACCATGGCAGAGTCTGATCGATCCCGCTCACCAGCACCTGGTCGAAATCGAGCTGAGCCTGAGCCTTCTCGCCCTCCTGTACGGCAAGATCTTCCGTTCTTTCCTCGATGGTGTGGTCCTATGCAATCAGTGATCTGGCACTCTCAACAGATGTTGCGACCTCAGTCCAGACCTCAGTTCCAGCCTCAGTTCAATATGCGCCAGCCGGGACCTTATATGATGACTACATCAACTGATCCATCAGCTTCGATGCCTACATGGCCAAATCCAAGATTTCCACCAACCAATCCAAGATTTCCACCTGCACCTCCTTCATCACCACCACCAACACTTGCTTATCCACGTCAATCCAGCTCAGCCACTCCACCATGTTCACCTACGATTCCATGTGCCCCAACTCAACTGGCTTCGCCCAGTACTCCATCAATCCCGTCGTCACAACCTCGCCACTCCGGCACTCCATTCTCCAAGTCACCAGGGGGACAGACAACCACTGATGAAAGTCGTACATATGGCTTCGATCTCAACCCCCACTGGCAAGAAGATCAAGACCACTACGACAATCAGAAGATCAACGGTTTGACCTTCCCTCGAAGTATTCGACCTTCAGCTTTTACACAAAAGCACGACATCGAGGGATGCGATCCGCTGAAGCTTCCGGTAGCGGCCTTACTATATCAGCAGGCCAACAACTTCTGGCTTCGGAAGCTGGCTCATGGGCGTGAATTGTACCTGATTCCTACGGGGGACATCGCAGCTGTGGTATTTATGACGGAGCTATTGACCCAATTATGGAACAAAGGGGTGGATCTTGACAAGGTGTCATCTTGCAAAGCCAGACAGGATGGAAAGTTGCTGGACAAGACCAACAACACCAAGTACGCTGCTCAACAGATCGCAGACCTGATCCATACTTGGGTTCCTACCCGGATGGCAGACCCTGACACTCAACAGGAACTGACTCAACTCCGGAGTCAACTTGCCCAACTGCGACAACAACTCGGGGAAACCCCAGGCGATTCCTCATCTCCGGGCACCACTGGCCCTCCAGCATCCAGCCCTGCTGCTACACCTATCCAAGCTGCTCTTCTTCGAAGCTCTCAACAACCAGCTCCTCCTGCACCACCGGGCTTTGATCCTTCATCCCTCCTTGTCGGCACCACCAGTGTCAATCCGTGGCTCACTCAAAACATGCCACCCACCCTTGCAGTCAGAGCCTTCAACAAGTGGTTGAAAGAACTCGCACTTTCCGAGGCAAAACGCAAAGTGCTCACCGACAATATTGCCAAGACGGAGGAATGGTGGGCCAAGCAACCAGCTGATGCGCTTGAGACTGTGGAACGCGTGGCAGTCATGATGGGAATCCCAGTCAATCTCATGGGAAAAAACTATGATGCGTTGAACCTTCTCCGGGCTATGACAGCAGGCATCAGCCTTACCAATTGACTAGCTCCGCTCTTGCGTCGGAAACTCAAGCACAAGGTGCTTCAATCCCATTTGCAAATTCTCCATTCGATGATTCTCATTCTTTACATTTTGACTCCCTTCACCATGACTTACAGCATCCATTTATTTCAAGGATTCCGCATCAGTCAAACTCGCATGATGCTCCTGGCAATTCTTCATGGTCACAGACCCAATCTCAAGCTGAAGTCAATTTTGGAAGGGTGTGCGGACCTTCAACACCTGTGGGGCTCCACGCTACACTCTCACAACCTTTTCTCCAGACAATTCTTCCAACCTCAGAGCGTCTATATTCGTTTCACTCACATAAAATCCATGCAACCCAAATTCTACGTGGGCTCTGCAATGCACCATATCATGGACAGAGAGTATAGCCGCTCCAGGAAATACCTTCAACTCACCAATGAGAGACTTGTGCAAGCTGAACTGGCACTTCGTTACTGGCAAGAACACGACAACTTGTATATTTGGGCACCCATTCCAATCTATACAGACAGAAGCGACTACCGTAGCCTGGAAATGGCACTGATTCAAGAATGGCAACCTCGCCTCAATTATCCTTTCATTTGCCAATTCTTCCATCCAAAGAAGGGTCTTCTCAAAAAAACCCCTTCTTAACACCAACGCTCAATTTGGCCTTGCGACTCTATGGCGGCGCGCCAAACACAAGTTCACTCCACAGCTGGTACGTCAGGTTTTGACCTCTTCCAGATTCCAAAACCGTCTGGAACACTGGACAATCATTCACGCCTTAGGTTCCAATACCAAGGCAAGGTTCGAGCAGACAAAGCTGCTTAGATCCAATGATGGTGGATTGACCTTATGCTACGCTCTACGACGACTGGCCAACAACACCCAGGAGCCCTTCCGTACTCTGTCCCTGAATGCCATCGACGCTTCGATCCAATGGTGGCGAGGGAAACCAGCACCCAAGGCAACAGCTCTACGGGCCCCATGGTGCCTCGCTCCAGACCTTCAGCAAACGCTGAAGAAGTTTCTGCGACAATGGCACGTCAGGATGCTGGCTCACCAAGTACCATGTCACACTCCTTCCTTCAAGACGGTCTTCATCAAACATGCGGCAGTCTTGGACATCCTGTGCAATCACAAACAAGCCATTGACGACTGGTCGACTACGAACCCAGCCACATGTTGTTGCAAATCCTGGTCCTGTTACAAGAGTGCGGCACTCAATCCTTCGGACTCTCACTGGGTCCTTTCCGGCTCTCTTCTTCACTCCCATCTCCAACCAGACCTTGCTGTCATCGCGGAAGGATCCTTGGCCAACAAAGTCTTCCCGTCCAAGAAGGAATTTCATAACCAATTGCGTCTTGGCTTGCGGAATTGGACCAAACGAAATGGTCTTCCTTCCATGCCCCAATCCGATATCACCGACCTTTGTCACCAGCTGTGGCACCAACACTCGTCACAGATCACCAATCACATCACAAAGCAATCAATTGGACGACTACAAGAAACCTTTGAGGGTGCCATCTTCCACAGTGAGGACAAACATGCCTCCTCTCTTCGAATATTCTGCCCTTGCCTGTATTACGAATCCATTGAGAAGACATTCGAAGACCCTTCCATCTTTGAATCCCTGCCCAATGCACCATCCTCAATCGTGACCTCTCTGGTTGAATCCCTTCAACGCCAACACGGACGATCATATCCGTGGGCAGTGGGATCGGGTCGCCAACTCCCATCGGGGTATATTCTGGCCAAACGGAAGAAAGACTTCCACAGCGGACGACCTATTATTTCCTTTGTCGACTCCCCATTCAGACCAATGCTCAACATTCTCGCCAGACTCATTTTCCAGCTTATTCCCACGGCATGTCCAAATCATTTCGCTACCGGGGATGTGTACACCTTGCTCTCGATATTGAGATCGGCGCCTGTCAACGCCGATCTGATTTTGGTCAATCAAGACTTGGCAGGCTTCTTCACCAGTATTGATCAAGACCGATTCCTTCGTTCCTGGTTCATGCTCCTGGACTTTCTCCGGCCCAAAATGAATGTCTACGATGAGGAGGTCTTCTCTGTCTACCCTGGAAAGTCCAACAATCCAGGAGACATCATCAAAGGCCGTACCTTTCGTCGCCTCAATGTCACCCGAAAGATTGTCATTGGCGATGTACCAGATTTGATTAAATCAGCCTTGCATATGCAGACCTTCGCAGTGGGACAAAGATGTATCTGTCAATGCCGTGGCAGTCCCATGGGTAGTCCTCTTTCTCCTGCCCTATGTCTCATGGTCGTTTCCATCAGTGAACAGATTTGGCACAACACTTTCCACCAACTTCTCTCCAATCATCACCTGTTCATTAAACATGTCCGCTACGTTGACAATCGCCTCATCTTCGGTGACAAACGTCTTACCTCATTTGATCCATATGAGGTTTTATTGGATGATGGCTTCTATGGAAAACCTATTATCCTCGAAACCGAGCCAGATCAAGAATTCCTTGGCTTTATGATCGAAACAAAGCCGCTGGAACTGATTTACCAGGGACCAACACAGGTGTCACAAGTTCTCTCCCCATTCTCAGCTTCACCTCCTTCAGTTCTTCTCAGCGGCTTCCGGTCGCGATGTCACATTGTCATCAAGGGAGCTTTTCCATCCCTACGGGTCCAACAAGGTTTGTCACAATTAATTCGTTTATACGCACGAGCTGGCTTTCCCAATGAGGAACTTCAGTCCATCTCCAACCAACTTTTGATTCAGCATCAGAACTCGAGTATTGCCGACCAAAAAACTTGCCTCTGCAGCTTTTTCCAGGGTTGCTCGTTTCTTTTTTGTTCCGGTTTTGTTCTTCCCTCTTGTTTCTGGCTTCTTCTTGTCCTTTCTCGTGGTTGTTGGTGTCCTGTTGTTTCTTGTTTCTCTCCTTCAGCTTTTTGGCTCAATTTCCGCTTTCTTCTTGCTTCGTCCTCATTTGATCGATCATGGACCACGCTCCAGGGCGAGCGTTCCATCACCATTTGGCCAGAGCTATTATGCATCTTAACTATCTGGCAGGGCTCTTGCCTTTCTTCGAACCCTCCATTGAATATGATGAATCGCCGCCTCCGGCCAATCTCCGTCTTGATCATCCAACAACCAGAGGCCTGCACACTTTCGTGCCCCGACCGACATCCGAAGGTCCCCCGACCTTGGTTTCACATGGAGGCATCCCTTCCCACATGGTAGTGAATCCAGAACCATACCTTCGACCGGCATCAACAAGCTCGCCACCAGTCAGTGCACCCATTCTCAACACTGGTAAATCTCGGCCTGCCAGTCTCATGACGGACCCGGGTCCAAATCCGATTCCTGGATCCACAACAACAATTACTTTCCCTACGGCGCCAACACGCACTACCACCCCTGTTCCAGTGCGATCAAAACAACGGTCATCATCTCTGGTGGACCCACAACCAAAAAAGAAACAGAAAGGGGAGTCCATTCCTGAGCCCAGACTCACCCACAATCCTGATGCTGACCATTCGACATCGCTACCAATTATATCAGACGCCCGATCAGGCGACATGAATTCTGATGACTCCGATGGTGAGGCTGCGTCAAGAGAGGACATCAATTACATTCATGGTGGGAAAGCAAGACCCAGAACACCTCCTCTTACATTGACTCCAAATCCAAAAGCTCCGCCGTCTCCACATATGCATATCCTCCATGCTATCCCTGCCGCTACGCCTCCTGATCCGGCTCGTCCTTGGACCCACGCCGATGACCAAGAATTGATCGGCATGAAACAGGACACAAAGTCCAGACCTTCGTGGAAAACGATCGGAGCCAGACTCCATCGCGACCCTCAGCTTTGCAAGCTCCGCTGGGGACTTTTGAAACAGACATCAGAAGTGACTGACCCACCAGGTCCAATCAACCCACCTCATGAACTTGAGGGAGATGACTGACTCTAGCATCAATCTTTGCGTTGTCAAAAAGTGTGATTTGCTGCCTCATTTGTTGCTTTTGTGACCCATGTCCTTTTCCCTCCTTTTCCTTTTCTCCTTGCTCTTTTTCCTTTGGGGTTCTCACCATTCTTCGTCGCTTTTCCTTCATCTACACCAAGTGCTCCATCTTTTTGTATCTATTCATCCACAGCAAATATGGCTCATTCATATTCTCATCGACGAACAGCTCCCGAACGCTCCCACTCGCGGGACGACTATATGTGGCAGAACCGTCACAGTCAGCAAGATGATTGGCAACCAAATCCTCGACCTGAGCAACCTCCTCCTGCTCCTCGAGCCAGAAAGGTCTTGGTCATCGTTGACATTGAACAAGTACGTCCACTTATGAACAAAACTCATGATGACTCAATGGCCTCTACAACATGTGAGGTCCTCCCTCGCCTCACTCGGCTCGAAGAACATGCCTTGTTCACCTGCAATGTTCTGCTCAACACACACCGGTTGGAAACCTTCACGGTGTACAACCTGTTACATTGCATCAGCCAGCATATCTGGTATACGTGGGATCGATTCTTACCTCCTGCATCTATGGATATCAGATGGCAAGATGATACTGGAGATACATTTGCTCTCCGCAACGAGGAATACCTGATCACCTATTTGAACACCTATCGCCCTCACTGGACTGAGGGACAAGAACACAGTGAGATCTTTTCAAATAACATTCATTTCTTTACGTCTCACATTCAGCCTTATATCATGCGCGTGAGTTGCCATGAGGCTCTTCCAAACCGCAACATGCTTCCTTAAGCTTGAAAAGGCTTCTGCATTTAGGGTTGTGGGACTGTCCTTTTGCTTTTTGTCTTGGCCTCTTTGTTGCTTCTTACCTGTTCAATTCTTTAGCTCTTGGCTCCAGCTGTACCATGACCAAACGTGATTCCTCATTTGCCGGTATCACGTATCCTTCATCCTCCATGAGCAAGCCACGTCGTGTCTCATGGAGATCTCGCGATCATGGACAATCCAGTAGCACTGCTGCTCCTTCGGATTCATTGCATCCTTCCCGCAGCGATAATGCTCCCCAAGCTGGACCTTCCATCTCACCTACAGGATCAGGTATACACCTCACTACGGGTACTCTTCGGCAAATCTTGCCACACCCATACCATCTCCTGCCGATCATCAAGCTCCAATTCTCCCTAATCCTACAAGGGAATCATATCCACTCCAGCAAGAGATGGAAGAAGTCCGACGTCAGCTCCATGCATACTACTTTGTCGAAGTCCAATCACCTTCAGATGACAACACCCAACCGGCACTTCGCCGACTTATGGTGACGGAAGTGGATCGACGTGGCAACCATCACAATAGGCAGCCAGAATATTTTTTCAATGGCATCATCGGCCACATTCGTGCCGGCCAGAATGGCTGGATTGACTCATGGGATCAATCCTCCCAGCTCGCCAACTACTGGCGTCGCTATTTTCAGATTCCGGAAATCTCTCCGTATGGAAATTGGCATCCCCGTCAAGATGAAGCTCCAGGAAGCCCTGAGTCGGTGCATGAATCCGGCATGGATGACACCGATTCTATCATTGCCAATGTTGACATCAATCCACCTCCTGTCCAGATCCATCAACTGGCAACGTTCCTCTGGAACATTCTCAACAATGACAGGGAGGCCAACATGGCCATACTCGAACGTCTCGAGGATACTGAAGGTGACCTTTCCCGACACCCAGTTCAGATCTTCTCGGCGGCAGATTTGGCTCATCTTGCCAGCCACTTGGCGGAATCTACAAGGACTTTGTCAAACCAAGCACGGCGCATGGAGGCATTACCCGACGAAGGCCTGTGAGCTTTAGGATTAATTCATTTGATGATTCTTCCCTGTATTTTGAAGCCATTTCCGCTTCAGGGAGCGGATAATAGCCTTCACCGCGTGCAAACCTGAGAAAAGCCTCGCGGCAGCGAGGCGTGTGTGTGGACCATCTGAACAGATGTAAAACTTCCTTCGTTTTGATGATGGTTGGTTTTCGTGATTTTTCGCTATGCCATAGCAGTACTTTGAATTTACTTGCAGGGGGACACAGCATTTCACTGGGACTGTGTCCAACGAAGCTACCAGTGAAATGGGATATCCAGCTTGGCCAGCTGGACGTACCTGCACCATTTTCCAATTTCGTCAATGGCGACCGGCTAAGCCAAGTACCGGCATGTCGTTTGAATTTTTCATTTTGGATTATGCTGCATCAGGACCTTCCTCAGAACTTCTGTGTCAACAGGTCCCAATACACTGTACGGTTTTCGCAATCTGATTTTTGCCAGTTTCGTCAGATGGAACAGTTGTTTTTTGCAAGGACAAAGAAAGAAATCATCTTTATTGGTTTTCCTGCCATGTCATCCAACTCTCGCCTGTCAGACTTTAAGGGATTGTTTGTGCACGACCGATGCACTCCACAACAGTAATTCGATAAGATATTTCTGAGCAAGTGTGTGTGTGTGTGCGTGGATATGATCTAGGGTCAATTGTCCTATATCCGTGAGTTTTGCCTGGTGAACTGTGTTATTTACAGCTCGCTGTGTGATTTTATGTCTCCCAAAATGAATTGCGCCATGGAGTTTTTCGCGATGAACTGTGTTATTTGCAGCTCTCTTTGTGTATTTTATGTCTCCCAAAGCGAATTGCGCCATCTACAGTGCACAGTTAGTGTATGTGTGTGCGTGCATATGATCTAGGGTCAAATGCCCAATTTCGGTAAGTTTTTCCCGGTGAATCCTGTTATTTACAGCTCGCTGTGTGCATTTATGCCTCCCAAAGTGAATTGCGCCATCTACAGTGCACAGTTAGTGTATGTGTGTGCGTGCATATGATCTGGGCAAATGCCCAATTTCGGCAAGTTTTTCCCGGTGAATCCTGTTATTTACAGCTCGCTGTGTGCATTTTTGCATCCCAAAGTGAATTGCGCCATCTACAGTGCGTGGTTAGTGTATGCGTCTGCGTGCATATGATCTAGGGTCAAATGCCCAATTTTGGTAAGTTTTTCCCGGTGAATCCTGTTATTCCCGAGAGCGTCTGAGCGCAGGGTTCTTCCAATAGTGGGGGGTCTGTAAAACATCTTCTCATCTTCACATCTTCTCATCTTCACATCTTCTCATCCTCACATCTTCTCCTCATCTTCTCATCTTCACATCTTCTCATCTTCATATCTTCTCATCTTCACATCTTCTCATCCTCACATCTTCTCATCCTCACATCTTCTCCTCATCTTCTCATCTTCTCCTCATCTTCTCATCTTCTCCTCATCTTCTCATCTTCACATCTTCTCCTCTTCACATCTTCTCACATCTTCTCATCTTCACATCTTCTCATCCTCACATCTTCTCATCTTCTCATATCCTCATCTTCTCATCTTCACATCTTCTCATCTTCACATCTTCCCATCTTCACATCTTCTCATCCTCACATCTTCTCATCCTCACATCTTCTCATCTTCTCATATCCTCATCTTCTCATCTTCACATCTTCTCATCTTCACATCTTCCCATCTTCACATCTTCTCATCCTCACATCTTCTCATCCTCACATCTTCTCCTCATCTTCTCATCTTCTCCTCATCTGCTCATCTTCTCCTCATCTTCTCATCTTCACATCTTCTCATCTTCACATCTTCTCATCTTCACATCTTCTCACATCTGCTCATCTCACATCTTCTCCTCTTGCCCTCTTGCCCTCTCCTTCTTTTCTATTTCTCTTTTGAAGGCGGGAGCAGGGGCAGTGCCAACGAGACGGCGCGAAACGCAACCCTTTCGCACGAAATGATGTTCGATCGCCAAAAACTGAGGTAAAATTGCGATTTGCAAGTCGTCCGGCGCAACCCTTTCGCACGAAATGAGGTTCGATCGCCAAAAACTGAGGTAAAATTGCGATTTCAAGGCGTCCCGCGCAACCCTTTCGCACGAAATGAGGTTCGATCGCCAAAAACTGAGGTAAAATTGCGATTTCAACTTGTCCGGCGCAACTCTTTCGCACGAAATGAGGTTCGATCGTCAAAAACTGAGGTAAAAGTGCAAGTTCAAGTCGTCCCGCGCAACCCTTTCGCACGAAATGAGGTTCGATCGTCAAAAACTGAGGTAAAAGTGCAAGTTCAAGTCGTCCCGCGCAACCCTTTCGCACGAA
The DNA here is from genome assembly GCA_947184155.2 of Cladocopium goreaui. Classification (NCBI taxonomy): domain Eukaryota; class Dinophyceae; order Suessiales; family Symbiodiniaceae; genus Cladocopium; species Cladocopium goreaui. The sequence continues at coordinate 168,279 of CAMXCT020002535.1, forward strand.
ATGAGGTTCGAGCGCCAAAAACTGAGGTAAAATTGCGATTTCGGGGTTCCCGTTGCAACCTTTTCGCACGAAATGCGGGTCGATCGCCAAAAATTGAGGTAAAATTGCGATTTTTTCTGTGTGTGCAAAGCTTCTGTGTGCTGTGTGTGAAAGCTTCTGTGTGTAAAAGCATCTGTGTAAAAGCGTTTGTGTAAAAGCGTCTGCTTAAAAGCTTCTGTGTGCTCTGTGTCAAAGTGTCTGTGTGTCAAAGCGTCTGTGTGTAAAAGTTTCTGTGTGTAAAGGTGTCTGTGTGTAAAAGCTTCTGTGTGTAAAAGCGTTTGTGTAAAAAGCTTCTGTGTAAAAGCTTCTGTGTGTACAATCTTCTGTGTGTAAAAGCCTCTGCGTGTAAAAGCGTCTGTGTGTAAAGCCGTCAGTGTGTAACAGATTCTGTTGTGTAAAATCTTCTGCGTGTAAAAGCCTCTGTGTGTAAAAGCGTCTGTGTGTAAAGCCGTCTGTGTGTAAAAGTTTCTGTTGTGTAAAAGTGTCTGTGTGTCAAAGCGTTTGTGTGTAAAAGTGTCTGCGTGTAAAAGCGTGTGTGTGTGTAAAAGTGTCTGTGTGTAAAAGTGTCTGTGTGTAAAAGCTTCTGTGTGTAAAAGCGTTTGTGTAAAAAGCTTCTGTGTAAAAGCTTCTGTGTGTACAATCTTCTGTGTGTAAAAGCCTCTGCGTGTAAAAGCTTCTGTGTGTAAAATCTTCTGTGTGTAAAAGCCTCTGTGTGTAAAAGCGGCTGTGTGTAAAGCCGTCTGTGTGTAACAGTTTCTGTTGTGTATAAGTTTCTTTGTGTCAAAGCGTTTGTGCGTAAAAGTGTCTGCGTGTAAAAGCGTCTGCGTGTACAAGCGTGTGCGTGTAAAAGTGTCTGTGTGTAAAAGTGTGTGCGTGTAAAAGCGAGTGTGTGTGTGTGTAAATACAGTAGCATAACCAGAGCTGTTCGAGTGTGCTGCATCTGTCGCGGACTCAGGCTTCATGTGTTTTTTCTGCGTCGGGTTGTTTCACATATGCATAGGCACTTCTGGCTGCATTTGCTATGTGTTTTTCATCTGAGCCGATTGGAGTTGTTGTTCACTGTGATTTTGCCTGAGCTATTGCGTGAGCAGTTGCATTTGTTGCGATGCAAACTATTGTCTTGCACTTCTGCTACTTTGTCTTGATACTCCTCTTCTCGACTGCCTATACCGCATCTTTAATATATTGTTTGTAACATTGTGTCTCCACACTAACAAGAGAAGACCCTGCTCCTCTACGCTCTCGGGCCATCCGTCGTCTAGTTTACAGCTCGCTGTGTGCATTTTTGCCTCCCAAAGTGAATTGCTCCATGTGGAGTCCACAGTTAGTGTATGTGTGTGTGTGCTTGCATATGATTTTGGGCCAAATGCCCAATTTCGGTAAGTTTTTCCCGGTGAATCGTGTTATTTACAGCTCGCTGCGTGCATTTATGCCTCCCAAAGTGAATTGCGCCATCTACAGTGCACAGTTAGTGTATGTGTGTGTGCGTGCATATGATCTAGGGTCAAATGCCCAATTTCGGTAAGTTTTTCCCGGTGAATCCTGTTATTTACAGCTCGCTGTGTGCATTTTTGTTTCCCGAAGTGAATTGCGCCATCTACAGTGCATGGTTAGTGTATGCGTCTGCGTGCATATGATCTAGGGTCTTTATGTCTCCCAAAGTGAATTGCGCCATCTTCAGTGCACAGTTAGTGTATGAGTGTGCGTGCATATGATCTAGGATCAGTTGCCCAATTTTGGTAAGTTTTTCCCGGTGAATCGTGTTATTTACAGCTCGCTGTATGCATTTATGCCTCTCAAACTGAATTGCGCCATCTACAGTGCATGGTTAGTGTATGTGTGTGTGTGCGTGCATACGATCTAGGGTACGATGCCACTTTTTCCCGGTGAATCGTGTTATTTACAGCTCGCTGTGTGCATTTATGCCTCCCAAAGTGAATTGCGCCATCTACAGTGCATGGTTAGTGTATGTATGTGTGCGTAGATATGATCTAGCGTCAATTGCCCAATTTCGGCAAGTTTTTCCCGGTGAATCCTGTTATTTACAGCTCGCTGTGTGCATTTTTGCCTCCCAAAGTGAATTGCGCCATCTGCAGTCCACAGTTAGTGTATGTGTTTGTGTGGACCATCTGAAAAGATGTAAAACTTCTAACTTAGCAGGGGGCAACAGGGTCGCTGCATGGCTGTCGCCAACGAAGCTCCATGCAGTTGACTAGGATATGGAGTCTGATCAACTCCACGTACCTGCTTCATTTCTTCGTTATGGGACGTGGCTAACCCAAGAACCATCTGTTTACTTTCCTGTTTGCACGGTTTTTGCAATCTGATTTACTGCTGACATCGTCAGATGGAACAGTTGCATCTAGCAAGGACGTAGAAAGAATTCTTCTTCACTGTTTCTCACGCCTAGTCATTCACTATCTCCTGTCAGGTTTAACTGAAGTGTTTTTGCATGTGCGATGCATTCCACATCAGTAATTCGATAAGATGTTTCTGAGCAAGTGTGTCTCTCCTGCTGCGTACGTCAAGTTGGCAGGAACCCTTCGGGGAAAGCCTTTCTAGGCTAACAATGGACAGTAAAACGACCTCTGAATTTACACTTTTGAATTAGTAATTCGTCTAAGTAATGTGAACTGCTGGCCTTCTTTCCTGGTCTCACTCGTCGATGTCGTTGTGTTGCAACAGCTGCCCGCTGTACCAGGGACTCACCTTTTCAGAGTGACTGCATTTCCAGAGTAGCCTACTGAAAGCCGCGACAACATCCGTTTTTTCAATGATGCCCAAGAGAGTACGGAGCTCGACAATTTCACCATGACATGTGACCATGTGAAGGCTTCAGGACATTCCTGCAGGTGTGGTGATTTTTCCCGAATGCGTAGCAAGGGTTCCCGTTTCACTCTGGGGGTCTGGGGGTTGAGAGTGTGTTCGCTCGACGTTGCGTCCGCGTCCGCAACCGTTCGCAACCGTCCGCAACCGTCCGCAACCGTTCGCAACCGTTCGCAACCGTTCGTACGAACTCCGTATAGCCGTGCCTATGGGAAGTTTTGCAGTGGTGGTCATTTTTCGAGGTTTCGCGTGGCAGGCGTGGCACTTTGTGACATTCAGACGTGTTTTGCAACGTGTTGAAAATCGTTTTGCGTGGCAGGCGCAATACTTTTGTGACGTTTTTAGAAGATGTGTTGCAGTTTTCGTGGCAGGCGCAGCACTTTGGACGTGTCCATCGTCATTTTTCGTGGCAGGCGCAGCACTTTAGACGTGTCCTGTTGCGTGTTTTTTGTAAATCGCATTGGCAGGGCTGCGTCAAGTGGCGACAAGGTGCAAATTCCGTGGCAGGCGTGGCATTTTCTGACATGTGCTGAAAATTGACGGAAGTCTCGCACGAAACATTGATTTTGAGGTTGCAAATTTTCAGGTTCTAAGGAAAACTCGTAGGAAAACGTCGATTTTGAAGCTGCAAAGTGTCAAAATTGGAGGAAGTCTCGTACGAAATGCTCGTTTTGGTGCTCCCACGTGTCTCGTCTCGAGTCTCTGGTTTTCCCGTGGCTTCGCTGTGTCTATGGGGGAAGCTGCAAAACCTGTCCTTTTGTTATGTTGCCAACTGTGAAAATCGCCGGAAGTCTCGTACGAAATGATCGTTTTGGTGCTTCCACGTGTCTCGTCTCGAGTCTCTGGTTTTCCTGTGGCTTCGCCGTGTCTATGGGGGAAGCCGCAAAACCTCTCCGTTTCGAAGGTTTCCAAGGAAGTTGTCATCTCGTTTTGCGTGGCAGGCGTGGCACTTTGTGACATTCCAACCTGTTTGATAATGTGTCAAAAATGTCAAAATTGGAGGAAGTCTCGTACGAAATGCTGGTTTTTCTGCATCCACGTGTCTTGTCTCGAGTCGCTGGTTTTCCTGTGGCGTCGCCGTGTCTATGGGGGAAGCTGCAAAACCATGCAAAACCTCTCCTTTTCGAAGGTTTCCAAGCAGGTTGTCATGCCGTTTTGCGTGGCAGGCGTGGCACTTTTTGACATTCCAACCTGCTTGATAACATGTGGAAAATGTCAAAATTGGAGGAACTCTCGCACGAAATGCTCGTTTTTCTGCACCCACGTGTCTCGTCTCGAGTCTCTGGTTTTCCTGTGGCGTCGCCGTGTCTATGGGGGAAGCTGGAAAACCTTACCTTTTCGAATGTTTCCAAGCAGGTTGTCATACTCTTCACACTTTACACTTTACACTCCTCACTCCACACCCCACACTTTACACTCGACATTCCTTTGCACTCTTCACTCCACACTCCACACTTTACACTTTACACTTTCCATTTCACGATCCTTACGTTACACTCCGCACTGCACACTCCACACTTTCCACTCCACACTCCACACTCCACACTTTACACTCCATACTCCACACACTACACTTTACACTCCACACTTTACAATCGTCACTTTACACTCTACACTCCACACTCTACATTTTACACTCTACACTTTACACTCTACACTCCACACTCCACACTCTACACTTTCCACTCTACACTCCGCACTTCACATTTTACACTCCACACTCCACTCTTCACACTACACTCTACACTTTCCACTCCACATTTCGCACTCCACACTTTACACTCCTCACTCCACACTTTACACTCCACACTCTACACTCCACACTCCCCACTTTACACTCCGCACTCTACACTTTCCACTCCACAGTCCGCACTCCACACTCCACACTTTACTTCACACTCCACACTCCACACTTTATACTTTACACTCCTCACTCCACACTCCACACTTTACACTCCTCACTTTACACTCCACACTCCACACTCCACACTCTACACACCACACTCTACACTTTCCACTCCAGACTCCACACTCTACACTTTACGCTCCACACTCCACACTTTACACTTCACACTTTCCACTCCACACTTTACACTCCTCACTCCACACTTTACACTCCCCGCTCCACACTTTACACTCCTCGCTCCACACTCCACACTTTACACTCCTCACTCCACACTTTACACTCCACACTTCACACTCCACACTTTCCACTCCACACTCCACACTTTACACTCCACACTCCACACTTTACACTCCTCATTCCACACTTTACACTCCACACTTTACACTCCACACTCTACACTTTACACTCCACACTTTACACCCCACACTCTACACTTTACACTCTACACTACACACTCTACACTCCACACTTTACACTCCACGCTTTCCACTTTACTCTCCTCACTCCACACTTTACACTCCACACTTTACACTCCACACTCTACACTTTACACTCCATACTCCACACTACACTCCGCATTCTACACTTTACACACTCTACACTCCCCACTCCACACTTTACACTCCACACTCCTTACTTCATACTCCACACTCCACACTCTACACTTTCCACTCCACACTGCAGACTGGTAACAAGGGAAACATGCACAAGACTGTTCAAATAAACTATTGCAGAAAGGTATTGTGCGTGACTGCATAACCATGTGTTTTGACCTCTGTACCATTAACATACGTGTGAGCATTCGGGTTCGTGGGCTTCATCTTGTTTCTTTGATGGTCGTTGGTGAGGTTCAATTGTGCACGTAATTCAGGGGTTGAACACGTAAGCTGTCCAGAGGGTTGTGACTTGAATGCCGAGGGCCTTTGAGCCTTATCACGAATTCTGCATGCGTTGTGGATGCATCATTTCATTAACTGGTTCCCCATGGGTCCCTTATTTCATGTGTTCCTGCGTTCTCCTCTCTCCAGGTAAGTTGGGTTCTGCGCGTGCTGAGGTAGGCGTAGGTTCGCTGTGGTAGGTTGGTTCAGGCGCGTCCGTCCTTCCCCCCCCTCCGCTGGTCTTTTCCGTTTCCGTCTGCCTCCGCTTTTCTTTTTCCTTGCCTTTTCAGGGTTTGCCCGTGGTGGGCCAGGTTTCCTTGTGTTGGTGTTTTCTCTTTCCCTCTGCGTTGCGTTCCCCTCTTCGCGTCCTGGTTAAGTAACTTTCATCCCATTCTCATTTTCACCTCATCTTCATTTCCCTTCATTTTCATTTTCATTTCACTGTCCGGACCTTAATTTCTCACCCTCCTGCGAAAGGGTGTGTGTGTGTGTGGACCATCTGAAAAGATGTAAAACTTCTAACTTAGCAGGGGGCGACAAGGTCGCTGCATGGCTGTCGCCAACGAAGCTCCATGCAGTTGACTAGGATATGGAGTCTGATCAACTCCACGTACCTGCTTCATTTCTTCGTTATGGGACGTGGCTAACCCAAGAACCACCAAGCCGGTTTCCAACAATCTGTTTACTTTCCTGTTTGCACGGTTTTCGCAATCTGATTTACTGCTGACATCGTCAGATGGAACAGTTGCATCTAGCAAGGACGTAGAAAGAATTCTTCTTCACTGTTTCTCACGCCTAGTCATTCACTATCTCCTGTCAGGTTTAACTGAAGTGTTTTTGCATGTGCGATGCATTCCACATCAGTAATTCGATAAGATGTTTCTGAGCAAGTGTGTGTGCTTGCTTGCATTTGATTTTGGGTCAAACGCTCAATTTCGGTAAGTTTTTCCTGGTGAATCATGTTATTTACAGCTCGCTGTTTGTATTTTAAGTCTCCCAAAGTGAATTGCGCCATCTGCAGTCCACAGTTAGTGTATGTGTGTGTGTGCTTGCATTTGATTTTGGGTCAAATGCTCAATTTCGGTAAGTTTTTCCTGGTGAATCATGTTATTTACAGCTCGCTGTTTGTATTTTATGTCTCCCAAAGTTTACAGCTCGCTGTGCGCATTGATGCCTCCCAAAGTGAATTGCGCCATCTACAGTGCACAGTTAGTGTATGTGTGTGCGTGCATATGATCTAGGGTCAAATGCCCAATTTTGGTAAGTTTTTCCCGGTGAATCCTGTTATTTACAGCTCGCTGTGTGCATTTTTTGCCTCCCAAAGTGAATTGCGCCGTCTGCAGTCCACAGTTAGTGTATGTGTGTGTGTGTGCTTGCATTTGATTTTGGGTCAAATGCTCAATTTCGGTAGTTTTTCCTGGTGAATCATGTTGTTTACAGCTCACTGTTTGTATTTTATGTTTTCTAAAGTGAATTGCGCCATCTACAGTGCATGGTTAGTGTATGTGTGTGTGTGCGTGCATACGATCTAGGGTACAATGCCACTTTTTCCCGGTGAATCGTGTTATTTACAGCTCGCTGTGTGCATTTATGCCTCCCAAAGCGAATTGCGCCATCTACAGTGCACAGTTAGTGTATGTGTGTGCGTGCATATGATCTAGCGTCAATTGCCCAATTTTGGTAAGTTTTTCCCGGTGAATCCTGTTATTTACAGCTCGCTGTGTGCATTTTTTGCCTCCCAAAGTGAATTGCGCCGTCTGCAGTCCACAGTTAGTGTATGTGTGTGTGTGTGCTTGCATTTGATTTTGGGTCAAATGCTCAATTCCGGTAAGTTTTTCCTGGTGAATCATGTTATTTACAGCTCACTGTTTGTATTTTATGTCTCCCAAAGTGAATTGCGCCATCTACAGTGCACAGTTAGTGTATGTGTGTGCGTGCATATGGTCTAGGGTCAAATGCCCAATTTTGGTAAGTTTTTCATGGTGAATCCTGTTATTTACAGCTCGCTGTGTGCATTTTTTTGCCTCCCAAAGTGAATTGCGCCGTCTGCAGTCCACAGTTAGTGTATGTGTGTGTGTGCTTGCATTTGATTTTGGGTCAAATGCTCAATTTCGGTAAGTTTTTCCTGGTGAATCATGTTATTTACAGCTCACTGTTTGTATTTTATGCCTCCCAAAGTGAATTGCGCCATCTACAGTGCATATGATCTAGGGTCAATTCCTTAATTTCGGTAAGTTTTTCCCGGTGAATCGTGTTATTTACAGCTCGCTGTGTGCATTGATGCCTCCCAAAGAGAATTGCGCCATCTACAGTGCGTGGTTAGTGTATGTGTGTGCGTGCATACCACTGTATGTGTGCGTGAGCCACATTTACTTCAAAAATATGGCTGCATTGGGTTTGAAGTTGGCAGCTCCACCGGCAGTAGCCCTGCCTGGTGCAAAATGTGGTGAGAATCCAAAGAAAAAGAAAGCAATCGCTATTTACCAAAAATAGCGATGCTATTCGGGGTCGCGCCATCTGCCAAAAATAGCGATTTTACGGCCAGGCTGCGCCACCTACCGTCGCTATTTATTTATTTCCCCACCTGCCAGGTGAGGGTTGTTAGATTTTATCTAAGTTGCCTGCTCCTCCTCCTCCTCCTCCTCTCCTCCTCCTCTCGTCGTCCTCCTCCTCTCGTTGTCCTCCTCCTCTCGTTGTCCTCCTCGTCTCGTTGTCCTCCTCGTCCTCCTGCTCAACTGCGACTCGCGATCCACAGTGTTCGCTGCCGGACCTCAACCACGACCATCCACGCCCAGTGTTCCCTGCCGGACCTCAACCACGGCCATCCACGCCCAGTGGTCCCTGCCGGACCTCAACCACGGCCATCCACGCCCAGTGTTCCCTGCCGGACCTCAACCACGACCATCCCCGCCCAGTGTTCCCTGCCGGACCTCAACCACGACCATCCACGCCCAGTTTTCCCTGCCGGACCTCAACCACGACCATCCACGCCCAGTGTTCCCTGCCGGACCTCATGAGATATGCCAGATAGAATGCCAGAAGATATGCCAGATGGAATGTCAGATAGAATGCCAGAAGATATGCCAGATAAAATGCCATGAGACATGCCAGATAGAATGCCAGAAGGTATGCCAAATAAAATGTCAGATAGAATGACACAAGATATGCCAGATAGAATCCCAGAAGATTTGCCAGATAATATGCCAGAAGATATGCCAGATAGAATGCCAGAAGATATGCCAGAACATATGCCAGAAGATATGCCAGATAGAATCCCAGAAGATTTGCCAGATAATATGCCAGAATATATGCCAGATAGAATGCCAGAAGATATGCCAGAAGATATGCCAGAAGATATACCAGAAGATATGCCGGATAGAATGCCAGAAGATATGTCAGAATATATGCCAGATAGAATGCCAGAAGATATGTCAGATAGAATGCCAGAAGATATGCCAGATAGAATGCCAGAAGATTTGCCAGATAGAATGCCAGAAGATATGTCAGATAGAATGCCAGAAGATTTGCCATTCAGAAAATGTAAAAATGTCACGGTGGGGATCACACGAAGTAAAGTAATTTTTTTGCGCCATCTACTTTCACAGCGGTGTAAATGAAACCTTAACTGACACCTTAGCTGAGACCCTAAATTGACACCCTAAAGAAACCCTAAATTGAAACCCTAAATGGAACCCTAAAGAGAAAAACTAAATGAAACCCTGAAGAAACCCTAAATGACACCCTAAATGAAACCCTAAAGGAACCCTAAAGGAACCCACTTGAACGTTTTGAAATCGTGAAAAAAACATGATAAGAAACCCTGGAATGAAACCTTAAAGAAAGCTTAAATGAACTCCTGAATGAAACCCTACATTGAAACCCTAAATTGAAACCTTAAATGAAACTCAAAAGAAACTCGAAATGACACCCTAAAGAAACGTTACATGAGACCCTCAATGAAACCCAAACTGAAACCCTAAAGAAACCATAAATGAAACCATAAATGAAACCCTAAACGAAACCCTAAAGAAACCCTAAATTACACCCTAAATGAAACCCTAAAGGAACCCTAAAGGAACCCACTTGAACGTTTAGACATCGTGAAAAGAAATCCTGATAAGAAACCCTGGAATGAAACCCTAAATAAAACCTTAAATGAAACCCTAAATGAAACCTTAAATAAAGCCCTAAATGAAAGCCTAAAGAACCTTCAAGAGACCCACATGAACGTTTGAAGCACCACAATGTAGCAAATACCATGCAAATGAAAGGTTGAAATGTCAAAATATGACAAAAAATGGAAGGCAAACATGGCCAAATGTAGCAAATACCATGCAAAATGCAAAGTTACCATGCCAAAATGTAGCAAATACCATGCAAAACGACAGGTTCTGGTTCCAAACTGTTGCAAATACAAGGCAAATGGTACCGGGAAAGAAAACCAAAAAAAAACCAAAACCTGAGGCAAAAACAAATCCAAAAACTATTCTACACCCATATTTTTTTGGCATTTTCAACTTTGATGTTCTGGCACAATCTGTCACAATACCATCCCTGAATTACTCAATTTAAATGTCAATAGGGAAGCACTTTGAATCCTTGCAACAAATATCAGGTCTGTCCTGGGAGAGCACACTTTTGATAGTTGCATAGCAAATTACGCTCAGGTCTTGTAGGTTTCTGGGTGCGCAAGTAGTTTTGGCTCAGATTTTCTCGAACGAATTCTGTTTGGAAGCCCATTGGCCAAAGTCGCCATGCAAAACACATCAAGGTTCCCGTATTCTTCCAGATCTTCCAGATCTTCCAGCATGTCCGGCATGTCCGGCATGGACTTGTCGGCTTTGTCTCTCTGACCCAAGTCGTGCTCTCCCGTTTGGCGTTGCCAACGGAACCAGCTCCGACCTTGGTCACCTGTCCCGTGAAAGTTGGCCAATCGGATCGTGCAGCAAAACTAGAGGACCGGCCCTAGGGACCATCGGATGCCAAGCCCAATATGAGCTCTACTTAGCTCTACTTAGCTCTACTTAGCTCTATTCCTCTCAAATCCTCTCAATGTTCATGTCAGGCATCAACCTTCACAATAAGAGTTAGGTATGTAGCTGAACTGCGCAAGTTCTGCGCAGGCTTTTCCTCTTCAGCAATTCTGATCGTGGACGTTGCTTTGTGCTGAGCCGTGGCGACCATTTCCGTCCGGTTGGCTTTTGACCCGAGAGTGGCTTTCTGTGTCTTTTGAACCGAAAGCTGCTTTTCTCTTTAGATGCCAGAGAAAACATGAGAAAACGAGGTTTCAGAATTCGCAGAACCCAATGAGTGCTTTGTGAGAAGTGCAAGCAACGCTTGCATTTAGCCCCAGGTATGGCCAGTGTTCAGGACAAGAGTATGGAGTGTAGGTGAAATGCGCCAGTTCTGCACGGACTTTTGCTCTTCAGCACTTGTGGTTCTTTATTTGGTTCTTTATTTGGTATTGGAACGTCGTCCAGAGCGCACCTACCACGGTGGCCCAGCACATGGTGTTGTCTGAGCCTTTGCTTGTTGACGAACTTTTCTTTCCAAGGACATCAGACATCCATGCAGAAAAACATGGACATATTCTCTGACTCTCTGACCTGTGCGAAGCCTTGGTCCAACAAGTCCGTTCATCGGCCAGAGTTTTGGAATGCGGCTTTGGATCCTCCCCTGCGGCTGTATGCTACTGAAGTTTGTAGGATAAATTTAGCTCTTTGGTTGAAATGCCGCATTTCTGCACAGACCTCTGCCTTTCAGCACCTATGATCGCAGATGTTGGTTTGTGCTGAGCCATGGTCAGCATTTCGGCCGGCTTGGCTTTTGACCCAAGAGCGGCTTACCAGAATGCTTGAATGAACAGGTTTCTATCTTCTGCGGATATTTGAGAAACATGGAGTTCTACAGATGCCAAGCCCCAACTCATGCCACGTGTTTTGTGAATCCACCAGCATCCCATGCGGAAAAATTATGGATGTATTGTCTGACCAGTGCGGGGCCTTAGTCCAACGAGTTTTGGAATGCGGCTTTGGATCCTCCCCTGCGGCTGTACGCTTCTGAAGTTTGCAGGATAAATTTAGGATATTTGGTTGAAATGCGCCATTTCTGCACAGACCTCTGCCTTTCAGCACTTGTGATCGCAGATGTTGGTTTGTGCTGAGCCGTGGTCAGCATTTCGGTCGGCTTGGATTTTAATCCAAGAGCGGCTTACCAGAATGTTTGAATGAACAGTTTTCTATCTACTGCGGATATTTGAGAAACATGGAGTTTTGCAGATGCCAGACCCCAACTCATGCCAGATGTTTTGAATGGAAAGCTGCTTTCTGCCATACACTTGCTCCATGCCAAATGATTTGCAAGGGAGGGGCGGAGCCTCCAATGTTTGCACAGGGCCTCTTGTGTTTTTTCAACGGAGCGTTGCCGTTCTTGGCGAACTGTTTGTTTCCCTTGAAGTCCCTGGCCAGAATGGCATGGTTTCTAGAGACAGTCCTCTTACCCAGGCAGCTTCTACTTGCAAGCTTGATGCACTTGTCACGTAAGCACCTGACCTCTGATGAAGGATACGCTGTTGGATCTTGCCTTGTGAAGCGACAGTTGCAAGTCCTCGCTGCCCCACCACCTTCCCTCACGAAGAGCATGAGGTATGGCCAGTGTTCAGCATTAGAGTATTGCTTGTAGGTGAACTGCGCCAGTTCTGCACGGACTTTTGCTCTTCAGCACTTGTGATCGCAGATGTTGCTTTGTGCTGAGCCGTGGCCATCATTTGGGTCAACTCGACTTAAGAAGAGGGGTTTGCCAGGTAGTGTGAGTGGAAAGCTAGTTTTGTACCGCGGATGTTAGAGAGAGTGAAAGCCAGGAAGCCGCCAAACCGAGCAAGTTTTTCTGCCAAGCATATGCTGCACCACCAGCATTTACTCCCAGATGGACAGCTTCTATGATAAAGTTACGTGGTCATAAGTTTAAGTTGTGCAGGAACAAAGGTGCGCCTGTAGACTTTGTGCACGCTGAGCGGTTCCTTGACTGATACAGGATCTACGGCACCTCAAGCTTCATCGTTGTTCGACGAAATCAAGAGTATATCGTTGAGATTGTCGTTTGACAACTACCCCACATCATTGAGTGGTGTGATGGGCCCCTTGCTCCGAACGTTTGTTCCAGCTTGCGAGCTGGTCAGAACGTGGGGTCATCTCCAGCCTTCTGTTGGTGTTCAGTGAGAAGCATCATGACATGAGTTTCATTTGACAATGTCAGATCTTGCCCGTGCGTGTTCCAGCTCGAACTGGACGCCTCCCTTGGGAGTTCCAGTCCTTGCGCAAACAGCTGTGCTTTCTACAGCGCTCTCCTCTCACCAGCTGTGCCACTACATGGCCCACAGAGGTAGCTTGCCTTCCGTCAGACCGCTGATACAGGTTGAATGATCCCAGTGAAGTGGCAGTGAAGGCTAGCACAGACGTTGTTGTCCGGTGTGTCCAAGCATTCCGCGTAACGTGGTGATTTGAATGAAGCGCAACGCCCTGCAGAAAGGGACATGTGGTTCTTTATTTGGTATTGGAACATCGCCCAGAGCGCGTCTACCACCGTGGTCCAGGACGCAGTGTTGGCCCAGACTTTGCTTGTTGACGAGCTTTTCTTTCCAAGGACATTAGACGTCCATCCAGAGAAACATGGATGTATTCTTTGACTCTCTGACCAGTGCGAAGCCTTAGTCCAACAAGTCCGTTCATCGGCCAGAGTTTTGGAATGCGGCTTTGGATCCTCCCCTGCGGCTGTACGCTTCTGAAGTTTGCAGGATAAATTTAGGATATTTGGTTGAAATGCGCCATTTCTGCACAGACCTCTCTGCCTTTCAGCACTTGTGATCGCAGATGTTAGTTTGTGCTGAGCCGTGGTCAGCATTTCGGTCGGCTTGGCTTTTAATCCAAGAGCGGCTTACCAGAATGTTTGAATGAACAGTTTTCTATCTACTGCGGATATTTGAGAAACATGGAGTTTTGCAGATGCCAAGCCCCAACTCATGCCAGATGTGTTGAATGGAAAGCCTTGTGAAGCGACAGTTGCAAAACGGCGCTGCCCCACCACCTTCCCTCACGGAGAGCATGAGGTATGGTCAGTGTTCAGCATTAGAGTATTGCTTGTAGGTGAACTGCGCCAGTTCTGCACGGCTTTTGCTCTTCAGCACTTGTGATCGCAGATGTTGCTTTGTGCTGAGCCGTTGCGTGGCCATCATTTGGGTCAACTCGACTTAAGAAGAGGGGTTTGCCAGGTAGTGTGAGTGGAAAGCTAGTTTTGTGCCGCGGATGTTCGAGAGAGTGAAAGCCAGGAAGCCACAAAGCCGAGCAAGTTTTTTCTGCCAAGCATATGCTGCACCACCAGCATTTACTCCCAGATGGACAGCTTCTATGATAAAGTTACGTGGTCAAGTTTAAGTTGTGCAGGAACAAAGGTGCGCCTGTAGACTTTGTGCACGCTGAGCGGTTCCTTGACTGATACAGGATCTACGGTACCTCAAGCTTCATCGTTGTTCGACGAAATCAAGAGTATATCGTTGAGATTGTCGTTTGACAACTACCCCACATCATTGAGTGGTGTGATGGGCCCCTTGCTCCGAACGTTTGTTCCAGCTTGCGAGCTGGTCAGAACGTGGGGTCATCTCCAGCCTTCTGTTGGTGTTCAGTGAGAAGCATCATGACATGAGTTTCATTTGACAATGTCAGATCTTGCCCGTGCGTGTTCCAGCTCGAACTGGACGCCTCCCTTGGGAGTTCCAGTCCTTGCGCAAACAGCTGTGCTTTCTACAGCGCTCTCCTCTCACCAGCTGTGCCACTACATGGCCCACAGAGGTAGCTTGCCTTCCGTCAGACCGCTGATACAGGTTGAATGATCCCAGTGAAGTGGCAGTGAAGGCTAGCACAGACGTTGTTGTCCGGTGTGTCCAAGCATTCCGCGTAACGTGGTGATTTGAATGAAGCGCAACGCCCTGCAGAAAGGGACATGTGGTTCTTTATTTGGTATTGGAACATCGCCCAGAGCGCGTCTACCACCGTGGTCCAGGACGCAGTGTTGGCCCAGACTTTGCTTGTTGACGAGCTTTTCTTTCCAAGGACATTAGACGTCCATCCAGAGAAACATGGATGTATTCTTTGACTCTCTGACCAGTGCGAAGCCTTAGTTCAACAAGTCCGTTCATCGGCCAGAGTTTTGGAATGCGGCTTTGGATCCTCCCCTGCGGCTGTACGCTTCTGAAGTTTGCAGGATAAATTTAGGATATTTGGTTGAAATGCGCCATTTCTGCACAGACCTCTGCCTTTCAGCACCTATGATCGCAGATGTTAGTTTGTGCTGAGCCGTGGTCAGCATTTCGGTCGGCTTGGCTTTTAATCCAAGAGCGGCTTACCAGAATGTGGGATCATGATAAAAGTTGGGGGCGAGAAGAAGTCTCACCATGTCGCGGTTACACCTCTCCACTGGGTCTTCTGATCTTGTAGTTCCGGTTCCACGTCAATTGCCATCTCCTTACTTCGCTTCCACCGATCTTTCCGCTTCGGATGACTATTTTTCTATGCGGATATTTGAGAAACATGGAGTTTTGCAGATGCCAAACCCCAACTCATGCCAGATGTTTTGAATGGAAAGCTGCTTTTGACCATACACTTGCTCCATGCCAAATGATTTGCAAGGGAGGGGTGGAGCCTCCAATGTTTGCACAGGGCCTCTTGTGTTTTTTAAACGGAACGTTGCCCTTCTTGGCGAACTGTTTGTTTCCCTTGAAGTCCCTGGCCAGAATGGCATGGTTTCTAGAGACAGTCCTCTTACCCAGGCAGCTTCTACTTGCAAGCTTGATGCACTTGTCATGTAAGCACCTGACCTCTGATGAAGGATACGCTGTTGGATCTTGCCTTGTGAAGCGACAGTTGCAAATCCTCGCTGCCCCACCACCTTCCCCCACGAAGAGCATGAGGTATGGCCAGTGTTCAGGAGGAGCGTATTGCTTGTAGGTGAACTGCGCCAGTTCTGCACGGACTTTTGCCCTTCAGCACTTGTGATCGCAGATGTTGCTTTGTGCTGAGCCGTGGTCAGCATTTCGGCCGGCTTGGCTTTTGACCCAAGCGGCTTACCAGAATGCTTGAATGAACAGGTTTCTATCTACTACGGATATATTTGAGAAACATGGAGTTTTGCAGATGCCAAACCCCAACTCATGCCAGATGTTTTGAATGGAAAGCTGCTTTCTGCCATGCACTTGCTCCATGCCAAATGATTTGCAAGGGAGGGGTGGAGCCTCCAATGTTTGCACAGGGCCTCTTGTGTTTTTTAAACGGAACGTTGCCCTTCTTGGCGAACTGTTTGTTTCCCTTGAAGTCCCTGGCCAGAATGGCATGGTTTCTAGAGACAGTCCTCTTACCCAGGCAGCTTCTACTTGCAAGCTTGATGCACTTGTCACGTAAGCACCTGACCTCTGATGAAGGATACGCTGTTGGATCTTGCCTTGTGAAGCGACAGTTGCAAATCCTCGCTGCCCCACCACCTTCCCTCACGGAGAGCATGAGGTATGGTCAGTGTTCAGCATTAGAGTATTGCTTGTAGGTGAACTGCGCCAGTTCTGCACGGCTTTTGCTCTTCAGCACTTGTGATCGCAGATGTTGCTTTGTGCTGAGCCGTTGCGTGGCCATCATTTGGGTCAACTCGACTTAAGAAGAGGGGTTTGCCAGGTAGTGTGAGTGGAAAGCTAGTTTTGTGCCGCGGATGTTAGAGAGAGTGAAAGCCAGGAAGCCACCAAACCGAGCAAGTTTTTTCTGCCAAGCATATGCTGCACCACCAGCATTTACTCCCAGATGGACAGCTTCTATGATAAAGTTACGTGGTCATAAGTTTGAGTTGTGCAGGAAGAAAGGTGCGCCTGTAGACGAACTGCGCCAGTTCTGCACGGACTTTTGCCCTTCAGCACTTGTGATCGCCGATGTTGCTTTGTGCTGAGCCGTGGTCAGCATTTCGGCCGGCTTGGCTTTTGACCCAAGAGCGGCTTACCAGAATGCTTGAATGAACAGGTTTCTATCTACTACGGATATTTGAGAAACATGGAGTTCTGCAGATGCCAAACCCCAACTCATGCCAGATGTTTTGAATGGAAAGCTGCTTTCTACCATGCACTTGCTCCATGCATGTTTGGATCTACCAACGCTGCTGTCTCTAGCATTTCCGCATAGCAGTATCAATGATTTGCAAGGGAGGGGCGGAGCCTCCAATGTTTGCACAGGCTGCCTCTTGTGTTTTTTTAAACGGAACGGTGCCCTTCTTGGCGAACTGTTTGTTTCCCTTGAAGTCCCTGGCCAGAATAGCATGGTTTCTAGAGACAGTCCTCTTGCCTAGGCAGCTTTTACTTGCAAGCTTGATGCACTTGTCATGTCAGCAACCCGGACCTCTGATGAAGAATACGCTGTTGGATCCTGCCTTGTAGAGGATTGGGGGGGACGTTTGCGAAACGTTGCTGCCCCAGTGCCTTTGCTCACAGAGAGCGGGAGGTATAGCAAGTGTTCAGTATGAGAGTATTGCTTGTAGGTGAACTGCGCCAGTTCTGCACAGACTTTTGCTCTTCAGCACTTGTGATCGCAGATGTTGCTTTGTGCTGAGCCGTGGTCAGCATTTCGGCCGGCTTGGCTTTTGACCCAAGAGCGGCTTACCAGAATGCTTGAATGAACAGGTTTCTATCTACTGCGGATATTTGAGAAACATGGAGTTTTGCAGATGCCAAGCCCCAACTCATGCCAGATGTGTTGAATGGAAAGCCTTGTGAAGCGACAGTTGCAAAACGGCGCTGCCCCACCACCTTCCCTCACGGAGAGCATGAGGTATGGCCAGTGTTCAGCATTAGAGTATTGCTTGTAGGTGAACTGCGCCAGTGCTGCACGGGCTTTTGCTCTTCAGCACTTGTGATCGCAGATGTTGCTTTGTGCTGAGCCGTGGCCATCATTTGGGTCAAATCGACTTAAGAAGAGGGGTTTGCCAGGTAGTGTGAGTGGAAAGCAAGTTTTGTGCTGCGGATGTTAGAGAGAGTGAAAGCCAGGAAGCCACCAAACCGAGCAAGTTTTTTCTGCCAAGCATATGCTGCACCACCAGCATTTACTCCCAGATGGACAGCTTCTATGATAAAGTTATGTGGTCATAAGTTTAAGTTGTACAGGAACAAAGGTGCGCCTGTAGGCTTTGTGCACGCTGAGCGGTTCCTTGACTGATAGAGGATCTACGGTACCTCAAGCTTCATCGTTGTTCGACGAAATCAAGAGTATATCGTTGAGATTGTCGTTTGACAACTACCCCACATCATTGAGTGGTGTGATGGGCCCCTTGCTCCGAACGTATGTTCCAGCTTGCGAGCTGGTCAGAACGTGGGGTCATCTCCAGCCTTCTGTTGGTGTTCAGTGAGAAGCATCATGACATGAGTTTCATTTGACAATGTCAGATCTTGCCCGTGCGTGTTCCAGCTCGAACTGGACGCCTCCCTTGGGAGTTCCAGTCCTTGCGCAAACAGCTGTGCTTTCTACAGCGCTCTCCTCTCACCAGCTGTGCCACTACATGGCCCGCAGAGGTAGCTTGCCTTCCGTCAGACCGCTGATACAGGTTGAATGATCCCAGTGAAGTGGCAGTGAAGGCTAGCACAGACGTTGTTGTCCCGTGTGTCCAAGCATTCCGCGTAACGTGGTGATTTGAATGAAGCGCAACGCCCTGCAGAAAGGGACATGTGGTTCTTTATTTGGTATTGGAACATCGCCCAGAGCGCGTCTACCACCGTGGTCCAGGACGCAGTGTTGGCCCAGACTTTGCTTGTTGACGAGCTTTTCTTTCCAAGGACATTAGACGTCCATCCAGAGAAACATGGATGTATTCTTTGACTCTCTGACCAGTGCGAAGCCTTAGTCCAACAAGTCCGTTCATCGGCCAGAGTTTTGGAATGCGGCTTTGGATCCTGCCCTGCGGCTGTACGCTGCTGAAGTTTGCAGGATAAGTTTGGGATATTTGATATTTGGTTGAAATGCGCCATTTCTGCACGGATTTTTGCTCTTCAGCACCTGTGATCTCAGATGTTGCTTTGTGCTGAGCCGTGGTCAGCATTTCGGTCGGCTTGGCGTTTGACCCGAGAGTGGCTTTCAGTGTCTTTTGAACCGAAAGCTGCCTTCTGCTGTGCATTTGCTCCATGCATGTTTGGATCTACCAGCATTTGTGCAAGACCATGCCATAAGCCATAAACGTTGCTGTCTCTGGCATTCCCGCGCAGCCTTGTTAATGATTTTCAAGGGGGGTCCTCTAAAATTTGCACAGGTTGCCCCTAATCTTCTTTAAACGCAACGTTGCCCTTCTTGGCTACATGTTTGTTCCCTTGAAGTTCCGGGCCAGAATGACATGGTTTCTAGAGACAGTCCTCTTACCCAGGCAGCTTCTACTTGCAAGCTTGATGCACTTGTCACGTAAGCACCTGACCTTTGATGAAGGATAGCTGTTGGATCCTGCCTAGTAAAGCGACAGGTGCAAAACGGCGCTGCCCCACCACCTTCCCTCACGCTTGAAATGCACCATTTCTGCACAGACATCTGCCTTTCAGCACCTATGATCGCAGATGTTGGTTTGTGCTGAGCCGTGGTCAGCATTTCGGCCGGCTTGGCTTTTGACCCAAGAGCGGCTTACCAGAATGCTTGAATGAACAGGTTTCTATCTACTACGGATATTTGAGAAACATGGAGTTTTGCAGATGCCAAACCCCAACTCATGCCAGATGTTTTGAATGGAAAGCTGCTTTTTGCCATACACTTGCTCCATGCCAAATGATTTGCAAGGGAGGGGCGGAGCCTCCAATGTTTGCACAGGCTGCCTTTGCGAAACGGCGCTGCCCCAGTGCCTTTGCTCACAGAGAGCGCGAGGTATGGCAAGTGTTCAGCAGGAGAGTATTGCTTGTAGACGAACTGCGCCAGTTCTGCACGGACTTTTGCCCTTCAGCACTTGTGATCGCCGATGTTGCTTTGTGCTGAGCCGTGGTCAGCATTTCGGCCGGCTTGGCTTTTGACCCAAGAGCGGCTTACCAGAATGCTTGAATGAACAGGTTTCTATCTACTACGGATATTTGAGAAACATGGAGTTCTGCAGATGCCAAACCCCAACTCATGCCAGATGTTTTGAATGGAAAGCTGCTTTCTACCATGCACTTGCTCCATGCATGTTTGGATCTACCAACGCTGCTGTCTCTAGCATGTCCGCATAGCAGTATCAATGATTTGCAAGGGAGGGGCGGAGCCTCCAATGTTTGCACAGGCTGCCTCTTGTGTTCTTTTAAACGGAACGGTGCCCTTTTTGGCTAACTGTTTGTTTCCCTTGAAGTCCCGGGCCAGAATAGCATGGTTTCTAGAGACAGTCCTCTTGCCTAGGCAGCTTCTACTTGCAAGCTTGATGCACTTGTCACGTAAGCACCTGACCTCTGATGAAGAATACGCTGTTGGATCGTGCCTTGTGAAGCGACAGTTGCAAAACGGCGCTGCCCCACCACCTTCCCTCACGCTTGAAATGCGCCATTTCTGCACAGACATCTGCCTTTCAGCACCTATGATCGCAGATGTTGGTTTGTGCTGAGCCGTGGTCAGCATTTCGGCCGGCTTGGCTTTTGACCCAAGAGCGGCTTACCAGAATGCTTGAATGAACAGGTGTCTATCTACTACGGATATTTGAGAAACATGGAGTTTTGCAGATGCCAAACCCCAACTCATGCCAGATGTTTTGAATGGAAAGCTGCTTTCTACCATGCACTTGCTCCATGCATGTTTGGATCTACCAACGCTGCTGTCTCTAGCATTTCCGCATAGCAGTATCAATGATTTGCAAGGGAGGGGCGGAGCCTCCAATGTTTGCACAGGCTGCCTCTTGTGTTTTTTTAAACGGAACGGTGCCCTTCTTGGCGAACTGTTTGTTTCCCTTCAAGCCCCTGGCCAGAATGGCATGGTTTCTAGAGACAGTCCTCTTGCCTAGGCAGCTTTTACTTGCAAGCTTGATGCACTTGTCATGTCAGCAACCCGGACCTCTGATGAAGAATACGCTGTTGGATCCTGCCTTGTAGAGGATTGGGGGGGACGTTTGCGAAACGGCGCTGCCCCACCACCTTCCCTCACGGAGAGCATGAGGTATGGCCAGTGTTCAGCATTAGAGTATTGCTTGTAGGTGAACTGCGCCAGTTCTGCACGGACTTTTGCTCTTCAGCACTTGTGATCGCAGATGTTGCTTTGTGCTGAGCCGTGGCCATCATTTGGGTCAAATCGACTTAAGAAGAGGGGTTTGCCAGGTAATGTGAGTGGAAAGCTAGTTTTGTGCCGCGGATGTTAGAGAGAGTGAAAGCCAGGAAGCCACCAAACCGAGCAAGTTTTTTCTGCCAAGCATATGCTGCACCACCAGCATTTACTCCCAGATGGACAGCTTCTATGATAAAGTTACGTGGTCACAAGTTTAAGTTGTGCAGGAACAAAGGTGCGCCTGTAGACTTTGTGCACGCTGAGCGGTTCCTTGACTGATACAGGATCTACGGTACCTCAAGCTTCATCGTTGTTCGACGAAATCAGGAGTATATCGTTGAGATTGCCGTTTGACAACTACCCCGCATCATTGAGTGGTGTGATGGGCCCCTTGGTCCGAACGTACGTTCCAGCTTGCGAGCTGGTCAGAACGTGGGGTCATCTCCAGCCTTCTGTTGGTGTTCAGTGAGAAGCATCATGACATGAGTTTCATCTGACAATGTCAGATCTTGCCCGTGCGTGTTCCCGGAACAGCTCGAACTGGACGCCTCCCTTGGGAGTTCCAGTCCTTGCGCAAACAGCTGTGCTTTCTACAGCGCTCTCCTCTCACCAGCTGTGCCACTACATGGCCCGCAGAGGTAGCTTGCCTTCCGTCAGACCGCTGATACAGGTTGAATGATCCCAGTGAAGTGGCAGTGAAGGCTAGCACAGACGTTGTTGTCCCGTGTGTCCAAGCATTCCGCGTAACGTGGTGATTTGAATGAAGCGCAACGCCCTGCAGAAAGGGACATGTGGTTCTTTAGTTGGTATTGGAACATCGCCCAGAGCGCGTCTACCACCGTGGTCCAGGACGCAGTGTTGGCCCAGACTTTGCTTGTTGACGAGCTTTTCTTTCCAAGGACATTAGACGTCCATCCAGAGAAACATGGATGTATTCTTTGACTCTCTGACCAGTGCGAAGCCTTAGTCCAACAAGTCCGTTCATCGGCCAGAGTTTTGGAATGCGGCTTTGGATCCTCCCCTGCGGCTGTACGCTACTGAAGTTTGCAGGATAAGTTTGGGATATTTGATATTTGGTTGAAACGCGCCATTTCTGCACGGATTTTTGCTCTTCAGCACCTGTGATCTCAGATGTTGCTTTGTGCTGAGCCGTGGTCAGCATTTCGGTCGGCTTGGCGTTTGACCCGAGAGTGGCTTTCAGTGTCTTTTGAACCGAAAGCTGCCTTCTGCTGTGCATTTGCTCCATGCAGGTCCATGCATGTTTGGATCTACCAGCATTTGTGCAAGACCATGCCATAAGCCATAAACGTTGCTGTCTCTGGCATTCCCGCGCAACCTTGTTAATGAATTTCAAGGGGGGGTCCTCTAATATTTGCACAGGTTGCCCCTAATGTTCTTTAAACGCAACGTTGCCCTTCTTGGCTACATGTTTGTTCCCTTGAAGTTCCGGGCCAGAATGACATGGTTTCTAGAGACAGTCCTCTTACCCAGGCAGCTTCTACTTGCAAGCTTGATGCACTTGTCACGTAAGCACCTGACCTTTGATGAAGGATAGCTGTTGGATCCTGCCTAGTAAAGCGTCAGTTGCAAAACGGCGCTGCCCCACCACCTTCCCTCACGGAGAGCATGAGGTATGGCCAGTGTTCAGCATTAGAGTATTGCTTGTAGGTGAACGCGCAAGTGCTGCATGATCGCAGATGTTGCTTTGTGCTGAGCCGTGGCCATCATTTGGGTCAAATCGACTTAAGAAGAGGGGTTTGCCAGGTAGTGTGAGTGGAAAGCTAGTTTTGTGCCCGCGGATGTTAGAGGAGACCGGTGAAAGCCGGAAGTCGCCAAACGGGAGCAAGTTTTTCTGCCAGCAGAGGGCTGCACCACCAGCATTTTACTCCCGATGACAGCTTCTATGATAAAGTTAAGGTGGTCATAAGTTTGAGTTGGCAGGAAAGAAAGGTTTGAGGAATGAGACAAACTGCCGCCAGTTCGGCACGGACTTTTGTCATTGAGATTGTCGTTTGACAACTACCCCACATCATTGAGTGGTGTGATGGGCCCCTTGCTCCGAACGTATGTTCCAGCTTGCGAGCTGGTCAGAACGTGGGGTTATCTCCAGCCTTCTGTTGGTGTTTAGTGAGAAGCATCATGACATCAGTTTCATCTGACAATGTCAGATCTTGCCCGTGCGTGTTCCCAGAACAGCTCGAACTGGACGCCTCCCTTGGGAGTTCCAGTCCTTGCGCAAACAGCTGTGCTTTCTACAGCGCTCTCCTCTCACCAGCTGTGCCAGTACATGGCCCACAGAGGTAGCTTGCCTTCCGTCAGACCGCTGATACAGGTTGAATGATCCCAGTGAAGTGGCAGTGAAGGCTAGCACAGACGTTGTTGTCCCGTGTGTCCAAGCATTCCACGTAACGTGGTGATTTGAATGAAGCGCAACGCCCTGCAGAAAGGGACATGTGGTTCTTTATTTGGTATTGGAACATCGCCCAGAGCGCATCTACCACGGTGACCCAGCACATGGTTGGCCGAGAGTTTGCTTGTTGACGAGCTTTTCTTTCCAAGGACATCAGACACCCATGCAGAGAAACATGGATGTATTCTTTGACTCTCTGACCAGTGCGAAGCCTTAGTCCAACAAGTCCGTTCATCGGCCAGAGTTTTGGAATGCGGCTTTGGATCCTCCCCTGCGGCTGTACGCTACTGAAGTTTGCAGGATAAGTTTGGGATATTTGATATTTGGTTGAAATGCGCCATTTCTGCACGGATTTTTGCTCTTCAGCACCTGTGATCTCAGATGTTGCTTTGTGCTGAGCCGTGGTCAGCATTTCGGTCGGCTTGGCGTTTGACCCGAGAGTGGCTTTCAGTGTCTTTTGAACCGAAAGCTGCCTTCTGCTGTGCATTTGCTCCATGCATGTTTGGATCTACCAGCATTTGTACAAGACCATGCCATAAGCCATAAACGTCGCTGTCTCTGCCATTCCCGCGCAGCCTTGTTAATGATTTTCAAGGGGGGGTCCTCTAATATTTGCACAGGTTGCCCCTAATGTTCTTTAAACGCAACGTTGCCCTTCTTGGCTACATGTTTGTTCCCTTGAAGTTCCGGGCCAGAATGACATGGTTTCTAGAGACAGTCCTCTTACCCAGGCAGCTTCTACTTGCAAGCTTGATGCACTTGTCACGTAAGCACCTGACCTTTGATGAAGGATAGCTGTTGGATCCTGCCTAGTAAAGCGTCAGTTGCAAAACGGCGCTGCCCCACCACCTTCCCTCACGGAGAGCATGAGGTATGGCCAGTGTTCAGCATTAGAGTATTGCTTGTAGGTGAACGCGCCAGTGCTGCATGATCGCAGATGTTGCTTTGTGCTGAGCCGTGGCCATCATTTGGGTCAAATCGACTTAAGAAGAGGGGTTTGCCAGGTAGTGTGAGTGGAAAGCTAGTTTTGTGCCTGCGGATGTTAGAGAGAGTGAAAGCCAGGAAGTCGCCAAACGGAGCAAGTTTTTTCTGCCAAGCATATGCTGCACCACCAGCATTTACTCCCAGATGGACAGCTTCTATGATAAAGTTACGTGGTCATAAGTTTGAGTTGTGCAGGAAGAAAGGTGCGCCTGTAGACAAACTGCGCCAGTTCTGCACGGACTTTTGTCATGAGATTGTCGTTTGACAACTACCCCACATTGTTGAGTGGTGTGATGGGCCCCTTGCTCCGAACGTTCGTTCCAGCTTGCGAGCTGGTCAGAACGTGGGGTCATCTCCAGCCTTCTGTTGGTGTTTAGTGAGAAGCGTCATGACATCAGTTTCATCTGACAATGTCAGATCTTGCCCGTGCGTGTTCCCAGAACAGCTCGAACTGGACGCCTCCCTTGGGAGTTCCAGTCCTTGCGCAAACAGCTGTGCTGTCTACAGCGCTATCCTCTCACCAGCTGTGCCAGTACATGGCCCACAGAGGTAGCTTGCCTTCCGTCAGACCGCTGATACAGGTTGAATGATCCCAGTGAAGTGGCAGTGAAGGCTAGCACAGACGTTGTTGTCCCGTGTGTCCAAGCATTCCGCGTAACGTGGTGATTTGAATGAAGCGCAACGCCCTGCAGAAAGGGACATGTGGTTCTTTATTTGGTATTGGAACATCGCCCAGAGCGCATCTACCACGGTGACCCAGCACATGGTTGGCCGAGAGTTTGCTTGTTGACGAGCTTTTCTTTCCAAGGACATCAGACACCCATGCAGAGAAACATGGATGTATTCTTTGACTCTCTGACCAGTGCGAAGCCTTAGTCCAACAAGTCCGTTCATCGGCCAGAGTTTTGGAATGCGGCTTTGGATCCTCCCCTGCGGCTGTACGCTACTGAAGTTTGCAGGATAAGTTTGGGATATTTGATATTTGGTTGAAATGCGCCATTTCTGCACGGATTTTTGCTCTTCAGCACCTGTGATCTCAGATGTTGCTTTGTGCTGAGCCGTGGTCAGCATTTCGGTCGGCTTGGCGTTTGACCCGAGAGTGGCTTTCAGTGTCTTTTGAACCGAAAGCTGCCTTCTGCTGTGCATTTGCTCCATGCATGTTTGGATCTACCAGCATTTGTGCAAGACCATGCCATAAGCCATAAACGTTGCTGTCTCTGGCATTCCCGCGCAGCCTTGTTAATGATTTTCAAGGGGGGTCCTCTAAAATTTGCACAGGTTGCCCCTAATCTTCTTTAAACGCAACGTTGCCCTTCTTGGCTACATGTTTGTTCCCTTGAAGTTCCGGGCCAGAATGACATGGTTTCTAGAGACAGTCCTCTTACCCAGGCAGCTTCTACTTGCAAGCTTGATGCACTTGTCACGTAAGCACCTGACCTTTGATGAAGGATAGCTGTTGGATCCTGCCTAGTAAAGCGACAGGTGCAAAACGGCGCTGCCCCACCACCTTCCCTCACGCTTGAAATGCACCATTTCTGCACAGACATCTGCCTTTCAGCACCTATGATCGCAGATGTTGGTTTGTGCTGAGCCGTGGTTTGGCTTTTGACCCAAGAGCGGCTTACCAGAATGCTTGAATGAACAGGTGTCTATCTACTGCGGATATTTGAGAAACATGGAGTTTTGCAGATGCCAAACCCCAACTCATGCCAGATGTTTTGAATGGAAAGCTGCTTTTTGCCATACACTTGCTCCATGCCAAATGATTTGCAAGGGAGGGGCGGAGCCTCCAATGTTTGCACAGGCTGCCTTTGCGAAACGGCGCTGCCCCAGTGCCTTTGCTCACAGAGAGCGCGAGGTATGGCAAGTGTTCAGCAGGAGAGTATTGCTTGTAGGTGAACTGCGCCAGTTCTGCACGGGCTTTTGCTCTTCAGCACTTGTGATCGCAGATGTTGCTTTGTGCTGAGCCGTGGTTTGGCTTTTGACCCAAGAGCGGCTTATCAGAATGCTTGAATGAACAGGTTTCTATCTACTACGGATGTTTGAGAAACATGGAGTTTTGCAGATGCCAAACCCCAACTCATGCCAGATGTTTTGAATGGAAAGCTGCTTTCTACCATGCACTTGCTCCATGCATGTTTGGATCTACCAACGCTGCTGTCTCTAGCATTTCCGCATAGCAGTATCAATGATTTGCAAGGGAGGGGCTGAGCCTCCAATGTTTGCACAGGCTGCCTCTTGCGTTTTTTTAAACGGAACGTTGCCCTTCTTGGCGAACTGTTTGTTTCCCTTGAAGCCCCTGGCCAGAATGGCATGGTTTCTAGAGACAGTCCTCTTGCCTAGGCAGCTTCTACTTGCAAGCTTGACGCACTTGTCATGTCAGTCACCCGGACCTCTGATGAAGAATACGCTGTTGGATCCTGCCTTGTAGAGGATTGGGGGGGACGTTTGCGAAACGGCGCTGCCCCAGTGCCTTTGCTCACAGAGAGCGGGTGGTATAGCAAGTGTTCAGCATGAGAGTATTGCTTGTAGGTGAACTGCGCCAGTTCTGCACAGACTTTTGCTCTTCAGCACTTGTGATCGCAGATGTTGCTTTGTGCTGAGCCGTGGCCATCATTTGGGTCAACTCGACTTAAGAAGAGGGGTTTGCCAGGTAGTGTGAGTGGAAAGCTAGTTTTGTGCCGCGGATGTTAGAGAGAGTGAAAGCCAGGAAGCCGCCAAACCGAGCAAGTTTTTCTGCCAAGCATATGCTGCACCACCAGCATTTACTCCCAGATGGACAGCTTCTATGATCAAGTCACGAAAGGTAGCGTCAGCTACCTGAGTTCTCCGTGCTTCAGCACAAGCTTAGGGGGTATTGGGGGGCCAGCCCGTGCAATTCATGGAATTCTCGCCGTTATGTATTGGATATCAATTATAAGGGGGGGGGGCCCCCGAAAATGGTCATGGGTTCAATTCCCACGGGTGACGCGGTCACGGGCCCCCACATTAGAGGCACACTTTCCATGAGGGAGATGGCCCTGTAGTCCAGCATAATTGGTATGCTTCAGCCTCAATAACAGTTGCTGCAAGGGGTCTTAAAGAGGGGTTTTAAATAAACCCCTTTTCGTGCATCATTTCACGCAGCACAAGACACAGTGTCATGCAGTCATGCTCTGGATAAAATCATCTTAGACTGCGCAAAAAACGTTTTTGGTGTATCATCTTAGGGGCGCAGCATTTTGACACCACTCCTCTCCCACTACACTACCTTTCGTCCGCCTCCGCCTGCTCTCAAGTTACCCGGTCATAAGTTTAAGTTGTGCAGGAACAAAGGTGCACCTGTAGACTTTGTGCACGCTGAGCGGTTCCTTGACTGATACAGGATCTACGGTACCTCAAGCTTCATCGCTGTTCGACGAAATCAGGAGTATATCGTTGAGATTATCGTTTGACAACTACCCCACATCATTGAGTGGTGTGATGGACCCCTTGCTCCGAACGTTTGTTCCAGCTTGTGAGCTGGTCAGAATGTGGGGTCATCTCCAGCCTTCTGT
The DNA here is from genome assembly GCA_947184155.2 of Cladocopium goreaui. NCBI lineage: Eukaryota > Dinophyceae > Suessiales > Symbiodiniaceae > Cladocopium > Cladocopium goreaui. The sequence goes on from CAMXCT020002535.1 coordinate 196,124, forward strand.
TGGCGTTCAGTGAGAAGCGTCATGACATCAGTTTCATCTGACAATGTCAGATCTTGCCCGTGCGTGTTCCCGGAACAGCTCGAACTGGACGCCTCCCTTGGGAGTTCCAGTCCTTGCGCAAACAGCTGTGCTTTCTACAGCGCTCTCCTCTCACCAGCTGTGCCAGTACATGGCCCACAGAGGTAGCTTGCCTTCTGTCAGACTGCTGACAAAGGTTGAATGATCCCAGTGAAGTGGCAGTGCAGGCTAGCACAGACGTTGTTGTCCCGTGTGTCCAAGCATTCCACGTAACGTGGTGATTTGAATGAAGCGCAACGCCCTGCAGAAAGGGACATGTGGTTCTTTATTTGGTATTGGAACATCGCCCAGAGCGCATCTACCACGGTGGCCCAGCACATGGTTGGCCGAGAGTTTGCTTGTTGACGAGCTTTTCTTTGCAAGGACATCAGACGTCCATCCAGAGAAACATGGACGTATTCTTTGCTTCTCTGACCAGTGCGAAGCCTTAGTCCAACAAGTCCGTTCATCGGCCAGAGTTTTGGAATGCGGCTTTGGATCCTCCCCTGCGGTTGTATGCTACTGAAGTTTGCAGTCGCCAGGAAAAAATTAGGATATTTGGTTGAAATGCGACATTTCTGCACAGACTTTTGCTCTTCAGCACTTGTGATTGCAGATGTTGCTTTGTGCTGAGCCGTGGTCAGCATTTCGGCCGGCTTGGCTTTTGACCCAAGAGCGGCTTACCAGAATGCTTGAATGAACAGGTTTCTATCTACTGCGGATATTTGAGAAACATGGAGTTTTGCAGATGCCAAACCCCAACTCATGCCAGATGTTTTGAATGGAAAGCTGCCTTCTGCCATGCACTTGCTCCATGCATGTTTGGATCTACCAACATTTGTGCAAGACCATGCCATACGCCATAAACGTTGCTGTCTCTGGCATTCCCGCGCAGCCTTGTTAATGATTTTCAAGGGGGGTCCTCTAATATTTGCACAGGCTGCCTCTGTTTTTTAAACGGAACGTTGCCCTTCTTGGCGAACTGTTTGTTTCCCTTGAAGCCCCTGGCCAGAATGGCATGGTTTCTAGAGACAGTCCTCTTGCCTAGGCAGCTTTTACTTGCAAGCTGGATGCACTTGTCATGTAAGCACCTGACCTCTGATGCAGAATACGCTGTTGGATCCTGCCTTGTAGAGGATTGGGGGGGACGTTTGCGAAACGGCGCTGCCCCAGTGCCTTTGCTCACAGAGAGCGGGTGGTATAGCAAGTGTTCAGCATGAGAGTATTGCTTGTAGGTGAACTGCGCCAGTTCTGCACGGACTTTTGCTCTTCAGCACTTGTGATCGCAGATGTTGCTTTGTGCTGAGCCGTGGCCATCATGTCGGTCGGCTTGGCGTTTGACCCGAGAGTGGCTTTCAGTGTCTTTTGAGCCGAAAGCTGCCTTCTGCTGTGCATTTGCTCCATGCATGTTTGGATCTACCAGCATTTGTGCAAGACCATGCCATAAGCCATAAACGTTGCTGTCTCTGGCATTCCCGCGCAGCCTTGTTAATGATTTTCAAGGGGGGTCCTCTAATATTTGCACAGGCTGCCTCTTGTGTTTTATTAAACGGAATGGTGCCCTTCTTGGCTAACTGTTTGTTTCCCTTGAAGTTCCGGGCCAGAATGACATGGTTTCTAGAGACAGTCCTCTTGCCTAGGCAGCTTCTACTTGCAAGCTTGATGCACTTGTCATGTAAGAACCCGGACCTCTGATGAAAAATACGCTGTTGGATCCTGTCTTGTAGAGGATTGTGGGGGACGTTTGCGAAACGGCGCTGCCCCAGTGCCTTTGCTCACAGAGAGCGCGAGGTATGGCCAGTGTTCAGCATGAGAGTATTGCTTGTAGGTGAACTGCGCCAGTTCTGCACAGATTTTTGCTCTACAGCACTTGTGATCGCACATGTTGCTTTGTGCTGAACCGTGGTCAGCATTTCGGTCGGCTTTGCTTTTGACCCAAGAGCGGCTTACCAGAATGCTTCAATGAACAGGTTTCTATCTACTGCGGATATTTGAGAAACATGGAGTTTTGCAGATGCCAAACCCCAACTCATACCAGATGTTTTGAACGGAAAGCTGCTTTTTGCCATACACTTGCTCCATGCCAAATGATTTGCAAGGGAGGGGCGGAGCCTCCAATGTTTGCACAGGCTGCCTTGTAGAGGATTGGGGAGGACGTTTGCGAAACGGCGCTGCCCCAGTGCCTTTGCTCACAGAAAGCGGGAGGTATAGCAAGTGTTCAGCATGAGAGTATTGCTTGTAGGTGGCCTGCGCCAGTTCTGCACGGGCTTTTGCTCTTCAGCACTTGTGATCGCAGATGTTGCTTTGTGCTGAGCCGAATGTTTGCACAGGCTGCCTCTTGCGTTTTTTAAACGGAACGTTGCCCTTCTTGGCGAACTGTTTGTTTCCCTTGAAGCCCCTGGCCAGAATGGCATGGTTTCTAGAGACAGTCCTCTTACCCAGGCAGCTTCTACTTGCAAGCTTGATGCACTTGTCACGTAAGCACCTGACCTTTGATGAAGGATAGCTGTTGGATCCTGCCTAGTAAAGCGACAGTTGCAAAACGGCGCGGCCCCACCGCCTTCCCTCACAAAGAGCATGAGGTATGGCAAGTGTTCAGCATGAGAGTATTGCTTGTAGGTGAACTGCGCCATTTCTGCACGGACTTTTGCTCTTCAGCACTTGTGATCGCAGATGTTGCTTTGTGCTGAGCCGTGGCCATCATTTGGTTCAATTCGACTTAAGAAGAGGGGTTTGCCAGGTAGTGTGAGTGGAAGGCTAGTTTTGTGCCGCAGATGTTAGAGAGAGTGAAAGCCAGGAAGCCGCCAAACCGAGCAAGTTTCTTTTGTCAAGCATATGCTGCACCACCAGCATTTACTCCCAGATGGACAGCTTCTATGATAAAGTTACGTGGTCATAAGTTTGAGTTGTGCAGGAAGAAAGGTGCGCCTGTAGGCTTTGTGCACGCTGCGCGGTGTTTTGACTGACAGATTCATCGTTGCTCGACGAAATCAAGAGTATATCGTTGAGATTGTCGTTTGACAACTACCCCACATCATTGAGTGGTGTGATGGGCCCCTTGCTCCGAACGTTTGTTCCAGCTTGCGAGCTGGTCAGAACGTGGGGTCATCTCCAGCCTTCTGTTGGTGTTCAGTGAGAAGCGTCATGACATCAGTTTCATCTGACAATGTCAGATCTTGCCCGTGCGTGTTCCCGGAACAGCTCGAACTGGACGCCTCCCTTGGGAGTTCCAGTCCTTGCGCAAACAGCTGTGCTGTCTACAGCGCTCTCCTCTCTTCTAGCACGGTGGCCCAGATGTTGCTTTGTGCTGAGCCGTGGCCATCATTTGGGCTCGACTTAAGAAGAGGGGTTTGCCAGGTAGTGTGAGTGGAAAGCTAGTTTTGTGCCGCGGATGTTAGAGAGAGTGAAAGCCAGGAAGCCACCAAACCGAGCAAGTTTTTTCTGCCAAGAATATGCTGCACCACCAGCATTTACTCCCAGATGGACAGCTTCTATGATAAAGTTATGTGGTCATAAGTTTGAGTTGTGCAGGAAGAAAGGTGCGCCTGTAGACGAACTGCGCCATTTCTGCACGGACTTTTGCCCTTCAGCACTTGTGATCGCAGATGTTGCTTTGTGCTGAACCGTGGTCAGCATTTCGGTCGGCTTGGCGTTTGACCCAAGAGCGGCTTACCAGAATAATTAAATGAACAGGTTTCTATCTACTGCGGATATTTGAGAAACATGGAGTTTTGCAGATGCCAAACCCCAACTCATGCCAGATGTTTTGAATGGAAAACTGCTTTCTGCCGTACACTTGCTCCATGCATGTTTGGATCTACCAACGCTGCTGTCTCTAGCATTTCCGCATAGCGAAATCAATGATTTGCAAGGGAGGGGCGGAGCCTCCAATGTTTGCACAGGCTGCCTCTTGCGTTTTTTAAACGGAACGTTGCCCTTCTTGGCGAACTGTTTGTTTCCCTTGAAGCCCCTGGCCAGAATGGCATGGTTTCTAGAGACAGTCCTCTTGCCTAGGCAGCTTCTACTTGCAAGCTTGATGCACTTGTCATGTAAGCACCTGACCTCTGATGAAGGATACGCTGTTGGATCCTGCCTTGTGAAGGGACAGTTGCAAAACGGCACTGCCCCACCGCTCCCTCACGAAGAGGATGAGGTATGGCCAGTGTTCAGCATGAGAGTATTGCTTGTAGGTGAACTGCGCCAGTTCTGCACGGACTTTTGCTCTTCAGCACTTGTGATCGCAGATGTTGCTTTGTGCTGAGCCGTGGCCATCATTTCGGTCGGCTTGGCTTTTGACCCAAGAGCGGCTTACCAGAATGCTTGAATGAACAGGTTTCTATCTACTGCGGATATTTGAGAAGCATGGAGTTTTGCAGATGCCAAACCCCAACTCATGCCAGATGTTTTGAATGGAAAATTGCTTTCTGCCGTACACTTGCTCCATGCATGTTTGGATCTACCAGCATCTGTGCAAGACCATGCCATATACGTTGCTGTCTCTAGCATTCCCGCGCAGCCTTGTTCCGGTAGCACATTGTTACATGCCATGAGCAAGAAGCTCGCACAGAGGAAGCGTGCCAGTTCCCTTAGTTCCCTTGCCCAAAGGGATCGCTTTGCCAGTCCTGATCAGCTTGGGGTCAGCGGAAAGGCATGTCAACTTTTTGTTTAACCCTCAGTCCTGCGGCCGATGCTGCCATTTGCGCAGTGAGGCAAGCCTTGGAGTAAAAAACGATGGACAGTTCAATGGAAAATATAAATGACAATAGCTAGGAGCCAATTCCACTCACTCCGTTGGATCACTTCGGAAACTCCTTGCAAAATCCCCGCATGCGTCCGTCCTTGCAACAGTCCTCTTGGCTGAGCCGGCAACGTGGTGCCAGGCGTTTGAGCCTTGCAATTCGGTCCCATTGCACGAGTTTTTGTGACAGAGAGTCCAGTGGCACACACTGGGACATATTTCCATGCTGCTTGCCTCAATTGCATGTTTTGTGGTCTGATGATTGTAGGGGTATACTATCCCATATATCCATATATATCTAAATATATATCTAAATATATATATATTTATTATATATCCAAGATAGTGTAGTCCATGGAATATCACAGGGGAAATCCATGGAATTCCGAACCAAGCATCAATTCCATCGAATCCATCGCGTCTGAGGTATTGCGGCACGTACAGGAAGACCAGGCCAAGGGGTCGAAAAAAAGAGTCAGAGTCAACATGAGATGCTACGCGAGGGTTACGAGGAGATACGGCCTCGCTTGTGCCCGTCGATTTGTCTCGCTTGTGCCCGCGTAGCCCCTTTCAGTGATTTTACGCAGCAGGGCTGAGGGAAACTGCATCGCTCGACAAGTTTAGCGGTAGCGTGTTCAAGAGCAAGCGAATAGAAGCATCTTGCTGAAGTAGCTTGGAAGACGCCCTGAATGCTACCTTGATGACATGTTGAAGTAACTTGGAAGACAGCCTTGATGCTTTTTTTTAAATCATGTTCAAGCAACGAGGAAGACGCTCAATATGCTACGTTGATAGCATGTTGAAGTAGCTTGCAAGACAGCCTTGATGCTACTCCCTGTCTCCTTGTCCCCAAGTCCCCCCCTGTGAATTTTGACGTGGGTTTGTCTGGTGTTTGACTATCCAGTTGCCTCAAGTACTTGTCTTTGCATGGAAATGACCGTTGCCATTCAAGCGGTCTGCCCTTTTGTACCATCCATCTACGATCTGTGCGCCATACGGAAAATCGACGTGGCGTCTTTCTATCGTGGGTGCTTGAAAGCCTGGTTAGTGATTAGATCTATCATCCTCAAGCGGGAGTTTGATCCTTGAACCTTTGGGAAAGAATATTGCTGCCATCCACTCTGCCATCCACATGGTAGCGGAGCCTGGCTCCTGCTAGGCCCGCTGTGTGAGAAAGGAGAACATGGCAACGGACAAAGATCAGGACGGAATCGACCACAAGATTCCAACATGGAATGGGGACTGGACGACCTTTTCTGACTATGTCCTACGAGTGGAGCTTCGGGCCGATGCCACGAAGAAGGATGACAAGTTCCTCTTGGGCCCACGTTTAGCTGGAAATCTCACTGGCCGAGCATTTGACGCTCTTGGGGAAGTCAACCGAGAAGAGCTTCGTAAAGAAGGTGGATGGAAGTACCTACTGGAATTCCTTGAGAGCAAGAGAGGCGAAGAGAAGATCGATGTTCTTGGTGACCTTTTCACTGAGTTCTTTGTGAAAAAGGAGTCTCATCGAAAGGACGGTGAGGATCTTACCGACTATGAACCTCGTTTTCGACAGCTGGTTCGACGTCTTGACAAGGCAGTGGCTGACACTGGCTCTACTGGGAAGATCCCACAGAGCTGTACGGGTGGGTATTACCCAATCTGTACATGAAGTTGGATGCCTCCGATGCTGCGAATGTGAGAGGTCGAGCCGAATCATACAAGCTGGATGACATCATGGCGGCTTTGAAGAAGATGTGGTCGGGCGGAGGACTCTGCGCCAAGGACTTGGAGAGAAAGAAAAGAAAGGATGGCCAGACCTATGTAGCGCATCAGACCTCTGAACCATCAATCTATCATGAGACGGAGGAGACCTATGAGAAAGAGTCTGTGACTGAGGAGCTTGAAGAGCAGGCCATTCTTGAGGATGCCAAGGCATGGTATCAAGAAGCTCTTGACGCTCTGCTGGAGGAACCAGAAGATTCCACCATCTTGGCAACCTTTAAAGAAGCCCGCAAAGCGCTCGATGCAGCGCGGACGGCTCGTGGATTCTATCCAGTTCGGAATCCCAATGCTCGTCGCGAGGGCTCCAAAGGCTTTGGCAAGAAGGGCTACTCTGGCAAAGGTGGTGACAATCCACATGCTGACAAACAGTGCCTTCGATGTGGAAAACGAGGTCATATTGCTAGAAACGGTCCTCAACGTCCCCAGCAAGGCCGAGGCAGTGCTGAAGGAAATGGGGGCATTGGCTTTGTAGGATGGAATGAAGAAGCTGATCAAGGCCAACAGGGGAGTGAGTGTATCAAGTGTCTCCGGTGTCGCTCAATACTCATGCAATTCTGGATTCTGGAGCCAGTGACAACATTGTTGGTGTTGAAACCCTTCAAGACTGGTCAGAACAGCTGGAACTTCTGGGTTTTGCTGCGGCTGATGAGATCTATGTGGATCGGCAACAGCACAAGAGGTTCACCTTTGGCAACAATGCCAGTGCAGCAGCTCTCGGAAAAGCCTATGTGAATGTCGGCCTCTTCGGGCATCAGCTGGAAGTGGAGGTTCATCTCGTTGAGGGTGCTACGCCCTTCCTGCTGAGTGCAAAGTTTCTAGCAGATCTGAATGCCACTGTAAATTTCAGAAATGGCGCAGCTGTTTTCCGTAAGCTTTCAAATGAGCAGTATGTTTTGTCCTGAACCGCAGGCGGACACCTAGCTGCTCCCTTGTTAGCGTATGCCGGAAATGCCAGCGTGTACATAGAGAGTCGTGTCTCCAAGCCAGATCCCGTTGTACAGGCCATGGATTCTCCTGAGTCATCAACTAGTGATGATTCCTCCGATTTGCCTAGTGCTGAGAAGGGCAGACCTGAACATGGTCAGCACTAGGGACAGCTCCACCAAGACAATTTTGAACCCAGCAATTTTTGTGTCTTGAGTGGGGAGGATAGATTAGCTGGGAATGCTGTGACAGAAGAGCATGTGTCTAGTGAAGAAAGTGTTGTTCATCATGGTAGTGGTGTTTGTGGTTCGTGTGGGACTGTTTCGGGTAGGAATCTTTTGGCTGGACATAGGAATGAGATTATGAGTAGCATGCACACGGAACTTCAAGAAGGAGTCCAAGCCTTGCAAGAGATTCTTCGGGGAGCCCGTCTTGACCTTTTGGAGATATGTGCACCATGGGACAGCCCTCTCACGAAGGCAGTGGAAGAAGCTGGTGGCAGAGCCGTTGCACTAGGACTTCAAAATGGGTACGATCTCACGACTAGGTCAGGATTTCGTAAAGCTGCTCAATTCATTCGAGAAATGAAACCAAGGTGTGTTCACATCTCTCCTCCTTGTTTTCCTTGGTCACCCATGCAAAATCTGAATCACAGTAGAGATCAAATTCAAAGGTTGTTTGAGCTTCGTAGGAAACATCGGAAGCTGCTACACCACTGTCGCCGTCTTGCTGAAATTCAGGTTTTGGAAATGAACAGTCATCTGAGTTTCGATGAAAAACGCATGGATTTCCATCATGCGGGTTTTGAGCATCCTCTTAGGGCAGTCAGTTGGGGACTCGACGAAGTCAGAGTCGTGGTTAGACTGTGTGGGGGTGAGCGTTTCCGCGTTGATGGGTGTCGGCATGGCTTGATCAACAAGGATACCCACAATTTGTTTCATAAACCTTGGGGCTGGTGTACCACTCATCAAGGTATAAGGACTGCTTTGGAGTTGAAATGCAATCATCAACCTTGGGAATATGATCGTATTGAAGGAAAACACACGTCTCAAACTGCTGTTTATCCCTTTCTTTTGTGTCGACGGTTTGCTAAAGCCTTGATGAAAGATCTGGAACCTTTGTTTTCTGTTTTTAGGGAAGTTAATGGTGTGTTTTTGGGAGAAAACCCTGAGGAAGAAGAGCATGATGGGAATTCCCCTGAAAATGTCGTGCCGGTGGAAGATGCGGAACCCGGAGAAGCACTGAGGTTTACCCCAGCAGAACTCCAGCAAAAACTAAGGACCATTCATCGGAACTTAGGACATCCATGTCAGAGCACCATGTTGCGGCTGCTTCGCGACGCTGGAGCTGATGCTGAAGTACTATCAGAGGCTGCGAAGTTTGAATGCCCAGAGTGTTTGCAGCGCGGTCGTCGATCATCGGCACAACCAGTTGCGCCAGCACCCGTGAGAGAGAAGTGGCATACTGTTTCAGTTGATACCTTTTGGTGGAAATATCCCGAAAAAGCATTGGCCCCCAAGGAAAAGAATCAACATGTTGTGGGTTTGAGCATTTTTGATGAAGCCACTGATTTTCATGGTGCCGTTCTTATTCGGATGGGTTCTGGGGGTCCTATGCATAACATATCTGGGGAAGAATTCACTCAAGCCTTTTCTGAGGGTTGGTTACAAAGATATCCTGCTCCTGTTGTTCTCAGGTATGACGAAGAAGCGTTTTTCCGGGGTCTGAAGTTGAAAGAATTTTTGGAAAAGTTTGGGATCAAACTTGAACCCATTGCTGGGGAATCGGCTTGGCAAATGGGTAAGCACAGTAGGCACCTTCAAACCCTGAAAGAACAGATGAATCTTCTTGCCAGTGAACTTGGCACCAGTTTTGAACCTCATCAACTTTTGGCCTTGGCGCTTAGTGCCAAGAATTCTCTGCACAATATCAGGGGGTATAGTCCTCACCAATGGGCCTTCGGTAGGAGTCATCAACGGATTGCCTCATTTCTTCAAAACTACGACAATTTGCCTTTGCAGTCCCAAAGACAGGAACTTGATTTTGAGGAATCTCTGCAAGTGGAAACGAAGGCACAGAGAATTTTCTTGGAGGCTGACGCAAAGAGGCGATTAGCCAGGGCACTCAGACACCGCTGTAGGCCGTTGAAAGAGTTCCAAACAGGACAGTTGGTGTACTATTTCAGAAAAGGTCGAAAGGAAGGCTCAAGGTATGGAGGTAAGTGGTATGGACCAGCCAGGGTTTTGTGTCATGAACGAACTAATCTCGAAGCTGGGAGAGAACACCTGGGATCAATTGTTTGGGTGAGTCATGCTGGGTTTTGTTGAGATGTTCACCGGAACAAATACGACCTGTCACTAGGGAACTCAGTAGCGTGGATTTGGAAATTAACGGGCCCCGAGACTTTCACTCCATGATGGAGAAAATTTCTCAACAACTGAAGTATCTTGATTTGACTGATCAGTTCGATGCACCATGGGAACCAGAGAGAACATATGACGAGGACGATGCGCCCCGTTATCGGCTCAATTCCAAAAGACCAGCTGACGAACTTTTCCAACCTCCCTTAAAGTGCCTTTCGACGAAGACTCTGTTGAGCTTCGACCTCATGGCGACCAAGATGGACCTGAAGACTCTGTACCAGAAGAGCCAGGAGGGAAACGAATCAGAAGAGATTCAGCAGTTCCAGAATCTGTCGATGGAAGAGATGGGACAGGAAGTCATGAGCTTCGGCAAGTACCAGAAGAAAACATTTCCGGTGGCTTACGAGGACAAGGGCTACGTGAAGTGGTGCGTGGAGCACGCCGACTACGACAAGTCCTGCCAGGGCATGAAGAAGTGGTTGGTGTACCTGCGTCGCAGGTTGGAGATGGAACTTCAGGAGAAAGAGGCCAACGGAAGCGGCGGCCCTCCAAAGATGCCAGTCAGCTCCGTGAGGAACAAGGCGAAGACTGCACCTCACACCCATCTCCCGGACAAAGTCGTGGAGACCAAGATTCCCATGGATCTGATGAGCGAGATGAGCAGGGAGTGGGATCCTGTGGAGACCACGAAGTTGGAGATTCTGGAAGGGGAGCTGATGCAAGTCTCTTCTCGTCTGGATCAAGTCGAAGGACTGCACCATCGCATGAACCAGGTGGAGGGTGTCCTCCAGGAGATCCTATCAGTCATGAAGTCGAAGGCCGCCGCATGAGCTCTTTTGAGCGGGCAGCAGCGGTGCTGCAGAGTACAATTGAGAGGCAGGTAGGAACTCAGCGATGTAAAGTAGTCACGGCGTCCATTTGCAATCAAACCGTTTGACGGTTGATTCCCAGGTTGGTGTTGATGGTCAGCGTTGTGACTTTTCTGATTTGGTCGGTTCCTCTGCTGTTGTTGAATTGGTGTTTCAAATTGCTCCTCGTGACATCCACTCTCGACGTGGAGTCTGGGTTGTTAATCAAAAGGTCAAGAAAAATGCCGAGGTAGTGTATCGAAAACTCTCAAAGGAGGATCAAGCTGAGTTTGATCGTGCGATGAAGAAGGAGATTGATTCATATGTTTCCAGTGAGGCTGTTCGGATTTGTGAGTCTCATGGAATTCCACCGGAGAGAGTGATGCAAATGCGCTGGGTTCATACATGGAAGGTAGACACTAATTCAGCTGTCTCGACTTATCATCAAGGGATTCCAGGATCCGCGATTGGTAGATTTGCCTCGGGAGGCTCCAACTTTGTCCACCATGGGCCGCAATCTCTTAGTCTCTGCAGCTAGTAGAAACCGAACTCAGTTGTGTGCCGGACACATAAAGACTGCCTTTTTGCAAGGTGAGCAGTCTGAGCTTGATGAGGAAATTTATGATTTACCACCACCGGAAGTTCGGGCTCATCTGCAAATGACCCCAACTCAAATTTTGCGAATTGCCAAGGCGATTTACGGTCTCTTAAATGCTCCTAAAGCTTGGAATGAGTCTCTTTGTTCTTTTCTGCGAAGTGATGGTTGGATTCAACATCAATTGGATCAGTGTCTTTTCAAGTGTGTTCATGCTGGTGAGGTGGTTGGTTACCTTGGAATTCATGTTGATGATGTCATTACCACGGGTTCGGGTCTGGAATATGAAGCTGCTTTGACTAGGCTAAAGGCCAAATTCAAGTTTGGATCATGGGACAATGCTCAAGAAACTACTCTGACGTATTGTGGTTGTGAGATTCGTCAGGATCCGAATTTTGGAATTCAGATAAAACAAGAACGTTTTGCTCAGGAGATCTCAGACATTGTCCTTTCTCAGGAACGACGTGCGCAGACTCAAGATCCGATCTCTACTCAGGAGAAGACTGAGATGAGGCAGCGGTTGGGAGCCCTAAATTGGCGGGCTACTCAAACGGCACCTTGGATGCTAGCAACAGTGTCTCTGCTGCAAGGGTGCGTGGAGAGTGGCATGGTTTCCGATTTGGTTATTGGTCAACAATCTCATCCGTTTAAATCGTAAGTACTTTGATCAGGGTCTGTATTTTCCTCCCATGAAAAACAAATGCACTCTTGTCACTTTCACTGATGCAAGTTGGGCCACACAGCGCGATAGTAGCTCTCAAGGGGGTCAAATCACTTTGTTAATGGAAGAAGGAGCTCTGAATGGTTGTAAAACTCCTTTTCATGTGATTTCTTGGAGTAGCCGTCGTTTGAAAAGAGTGGCTCGATCATCAACTAGTGCGGAGACACAAATGTGTGCCAATGCCTTGGATCTTCATGATTTTATTAAGCTGTCGTTTTTGGAACTGGAGAGTCCCAAACCTTTAGTCCTCGCTAACTCTGACCTGTTGTTGAGCCGTTGGAAAACCTGTATGATTGTTGATGCGAAGAATGTTTTTGATGCTGTTTGTAAAATTGAGACTGCAGGTTTACAGTTAGAAGAAAAAAGGACTGCCATTGAACTACTAGCCATCAAGCAGAGATTGCAGCAAGCCCTGGTGGACCTACGATGGGTCAACAGTGACCAACAGATGTCAGATGCCCTGACAAAACCATGGCAACATGAAAGTCTTATTCGAGCACTTCAGGAAAGCATGTGGAGAATCGTTTATGATCCATCCTATCAGTCTGTCAAAAGAGTCCGAGCTTTGAAACAGTCCCAGCAAAATCCAGAGATGTATGCTCTTTACTGTCTCTGGGATCTGGCCACTGAAGCGAGTCTTGAGGCAAGACAAAATTTTGATCGGTGCGAATTTTGACGTGGGTTTGTCTGGTGTTTGACTATCCAGTTGCCTCAAGTACTTGTCTTTGCATGGAAATGACCGTTGCCATTCAAGCGGTCTGCCCTTTTGTACCATCCATCTACGATCTGTGCGCCATACGGAAAATCGACGTGGCGTCTTTCTATCGTGGGTGCTTGAAAGCCTGGTTAGTGATTAGATCCATCATCCTCAAGCGGGAGTTTGATCCTTGAACCTTTGGGAAAGAATATTGCTGCCATCCACTCTACCATCCACACCCCCTAACCCCAAGTCCCCCCCATGTCCCCTAAAAAGATAAAGCCTAAATGGTTGTTTATGTACTTGTTGATACCTACACCCTGTCTCCTTGTCCCCAAGCCCCCCCCAAACCCCAATTCCCCCCATGTCCCCTAAAAAGATAAACCCTACAAGGTTTTTATGTACATGAAGATAGGTATACATGAATGTGGGCGCAAGTGAGTCATTGTGATGGGCGCAAGTGAGGCTGGTTCTATATGAAAGTTTAGAAAATAGCTAGGAACCAATTCCACTCACTCCGTTGGATCACTTCGGAAACTCCTTGCAAAATCCCCGCATGCGTCCGTCCTTGCAACAGTCCTCTTGGCTGAGCCGGCAACGTGGTGCCAGGCGTTTGAGTCTTGCAATTCGGTCCCATTGCAAGAGTTTTTGTGACAGAGAGTCCAGTGGCACACACTGGGACATATTTCCATGCTGCTTGCCTCAATTGCATGTTTTGTTGGCTGATGATTGTAGGGGGGGTATACTTGTACTATCCCATATATCCATATATATATATATATCCATATATATATCCATATATATATATATCCATATATATATATATCCATACATATATATATATAGATATATATATATATATGTATATCCAAGATAGTGTAGATGATCATGGATTATCACAGGGGAAATCGGGAAATCCATGGAACCGAACCAAGCATCAATTCCATCGCATCCATCGCGTCTGAGGTATTGCGGCACGTACAGGAAGACCAGGCCAAGGGGTCGAAAAAAAGAGTCAGAGTCAACATGAGATGCTACGGGAGGGTTACCAGGTTACCAAGAAACACCAAGAAGCTATGTCAAGAAAAAACGGTAGAGAAAAAGATTTCAAGAGAGGATGCCACGACAAAGAAAGAGGACGGAAGTCTGGCACGGAAGCTTCGTTTTCACGTTTCCAACTTTCAAGCGGCAAAACGCATTTTTGAAAGATCGCGGGCGTATGAAACGTTGGTTTGTATCCGGCTCTGCCGAGCGCCATGTGCGAAGCTGTCTCGGGTCATGATGAGATAGGGGGATCATCATGTGATCGTGCGCGGATCGGCCGTGCGTTGGAGTTCAGGTATCGTTGGTTTCGTATTTTGATTTGGCGCAGGGTAGTTCCTAGACGTTCTTAGGTGGTCTGCAAATTGATGCTTGCAGATTGCAATGGCAATGGGCTGGGTGCGTTTGTCTTGCTGGTAGCTGCGGCTGGTGGCGTGGTTCGACATTCGGACACTGTGGTCAGCTTCAGGACGCTTCCCATTCCCGTTAACTGTGGCCGTTTATTCGAGGACTTAAGGAGACCGGATGGTCAACACAAGAGATGATCAGAGGATAGAGGCGTGGAGGAAAGACAAGAAAAGAGAAGAGCAGAGAAGAGCTGGGTAGTGAGGAGGGTGGAGAGAAGAGAAAAGCAGAACAAAGAATAAACGAGACAAGTAGAACAGAGCAAACAGGAGTAGCGAAGAGAATAAAAGAGAAGGGTAGAAGAAAAGGAGGAGAAGAGTAGCAGAAGGAGAAGAGGGAAAAGGGGTAGCAAAGAGTAGAGTGGAGTAGGCTAGAGCAAAGGAGCAAAGAGAAGAAAAGAAAAAAGGCTGAAGAGATCTGAGCAGTAAAGAGGGCTTCAGCGCAAAAGCAGGCACCGTGGGAGAAAAAACTGTCCAAGCACGGAAGCAGAGAAAGTGCAAAGAGGGAATTTTCCCAACGCGCAAGTGTTCTTGTGCAGATTCAATGTGCACATTCTTTCCAAATTCTTAAGAGACCCATTTGGGAAACAGGGAAAGCAAAACATAAGAATCGAACAAAGACCAGGTTTCGTTCTTGTTTTTATCGTTTTTCTGGTTGTTTTGTTTGCATTTTGAATTAGTATTTTTTCGCTTTTGTTGCTGTTTTCTATGATTGACTTTGTTTAGATGCGTGCAACTTTATTTCATATTTTTCATTTTATTTGTATATTGGTTGGCTGTCGCAAGTGTAATATCATTAGTCGTCATTAGTCATTATTTGTTTTTAGGTTTTCTTGTTGTTCCCGCATGCGTAGCTAAGAGTTCTCGCTTTACTTTGGAGGTCTGGGGGTGGAGATGTACTCACTCGAGGCGTTCGCAATCGTCCGCAACCGTCCGCAACCGTCCGCTGGTCCGCTGAGATCGCTATGGCCGTGCCTCTGGCGATTGCTGCAAAAGGTGACATTTTTGGAGGCTTGAAACGTTGTGTATTGCCGTTTCGTGTGGTAGGCGTGGCGCTTCGTGACATTGTCACGTTTCTGATAAGGTGTCGAAAATCGTCTTGTGTGACAGGCGCCATAGCTCTGCGATATTTTCAGAAGACGATTTGTGCTTTTCGTGGCAGGGGCAGGACTTTGAAGACCTTCATGGTCATTTTGAGTGGCAGGCGCAATATTTGGGGCACTTTCGTGTTTGCAGCTGCCGCTTTCTCCATTGGCATGGCTGCGCGAGGTGCGATGTTACTTTCGTCTTTCTAGTGCGTGGCAGGCGCAGTATCTGATGATGTTGCAACTTGCCACTGTGGACTTGACCCTCCCCACTACATTCCACACTTCCGAGTCTTACATTGAATATGTCACATTCCGCTCCACGTTCTGCACTACGCACCTCACACTTCGCACTCCTCCACGCTTCACACTCCGCACTTTTTTACACTTTACACTCCGCACGTTACACTTTACATTCCACACTCCACACTCCTCACTTCAACCTCCATGCTCCCCACTTCACACACTACATGTCACACTCCACACTTCACCCTTTACACTCCCAAACCACCATTCCACACTATACACTTCACACTTGACACTCTGCACTCCAAAATCCGTGCCTCACACTCCACACTTCACACACACGCTCACACACACAGACATGTCACCCTCCA
This sequence comes from Cladocopium goreaui, assembly GCA_947184155.2. NCBI lineage: Eukaryota > Dinophyceae > Suessiales > Symbiodiniaceae > Cladocopium > Cladocopium goreaui. The sequence continues at coordinate 211,981 of CAMXCT020002535.1, forward strand.
CACTCCACACTTCACACTCCCCACACTCCACACTCCAAACTCTACACTTTACACTCCACACTTCATACTCCACAATCCCCACTTCACACTCTACGCCAGACTCCATTCTACACATTACATTCCCCACTCAACACTCCATTGTTTATACTCCACACTTCACACTCCACACCCTGCACTCCACCCCATTCCACACTCCACAGTCTACACTGGTACAGTAACAGGGGAAGAATGTACAATACTGTTGAAATAACTTGTTTGCACAAATGTTTTACGTGACTGCATTCGGGTTCGTTGGTTGGTCTTGTTTTTTACTTGCAAGTGTTTCGTTCTTGTGTTTTGAAAACGACGTGGCCAACAAGATAAGGCTGTTGGGGGGAACATGGGCACCTCCCCAAATAGCAAAATGCCCGTGACGGAGGGACACTGTGAATTATGAAACTTCCGAAATGTTTTGGGCCCCCAGATGTCATAACGCCAATAATCTTTCCAAAAGGTTTAAAGGTCGCAAATCATATGCATATCCACGAAACCGTGAATTGCACAGCGCCAAAATATTACCATTGCCGCATTGTGTTGCTGTGCCAGGCCAAAGAACACAGCGGAGCGGCCGCTCGAGGGATCAAAAAGGATGCGTCTTTGGTGTGGTTTCCGTTCCTTAGATGATGGGCCTCACCAACTACTTTGACTTACCCAGTTGTGGCTAGTCAGAACACCATTTGCGGATCACCTGGTAGTGTCTAATCTTGTACCTGCTTTCCCAAAAAAAAATCCGTGCGAGGAGAAATTTGCAAGATGACCAAATATTTGAGATTCCGCCGCCATCATCCGCAGTCACTTCTTTCCAGTTTTCTTGTCACGTGTTCCAATCAGCGTTTGTCTCATTTTCTTTACGTCGGTTTCATTGGTTTGCTTTGTTTCTCTCAATGTGGCTCCTATGTCAGCGAAATTCCAAAGTTCACATCGCAATACATTTGTTTTCCTCCGACAGATTTGAATTCGCAAAACCAAAACGCCTGAAATTAGAAAGATATGGAAGGACAAAGCGCAGAAACGAAACTGTACGGATCAGAGCATAGCAGCTATAGCACTGATATACAGAGTTGGCACAACTGGAAACACTTTCTATACAGAGTTGGCAGTAAATTTCATCCACTTCATCCACTTTCTATGGCAGATTTCCATTTGAAAATCGATGCGCCGTGGCTTGAGCAAAAAAATGTTGGAAAGCAACTCTTCGGTGACGGAGTAAATCAATGTTGGTCTCATGTTGATCTCCGAATTTTGTGGATCCTTAAATGTGCAAAGATCTCGATATATGCCCAAATATGTTCAGTTTGTGCCACTTAAACTGATTGAAACCAACTGAGCCGAAGAATTTCCAGGTGCAACCGCAATTCATGCTGGTGATCCTGTCAGTGTCGCTGCTGGGGGAATCTTTGGCTGCGATGAAGTTTTCAATCGCATCCGTATGGTTTGTGAAGTTCATTGGAATATCAGCATATATCTCAGAATATCCATGGTTTTTCAAGGACATGGTCTGCAAATGCAGAATTTTGATGAATTCTTGTATGTCTATGTTGTTTTACTGGAGGGTATCTGCAAGATTTTGCACGTTTCGTTGGGTGGGGGCATTTTTTGCAACGTTTCACCCTCCAGTGGAATTCTGAAGTTCCCTCCAGGCATTCGAGAATGTGCTGTTACATAATCATTTCCGAATGTCAACCCAACATTAACGCACCCCCAGTTGATAAATATGGTGGAATGGGGGGTACCATCATGACTATCATCGTTGGATCATGTTGGACTCAAAAGTTGGAATTCTCGCGGGCCTGGGAGCCTAGGTTTGGTGGTGCTGCAAGAGGAATGAGACTCTACCTCCAGTGGTCGAGGCCCGGACCATTGAAGGGTGAAATATTCATCGCTTTCCGCAGCACCTGATGAGCCGGTTGGCTCTCTGGATTGAAGCTTTTAGGAACTTTAGGCTGTGATTCAATGGACTGCGTATGCTCTTCCACTATATTTCACTGGAATGCTATAGTCACAGTCTATTCCTGTCTTGTGCCGCCCAATTTTTAGTGCAAAATCTCTTTGAAGTCCACCAAAGCCTGTTGTCGCAGGCGGCCTGAGTTGATTGGTCGTTCATTGCCAGCAGCTCCTAACGTTGAACTGAAGAGAATGGTGTAATGCTAATGTGGCAAGCAAACGTAGTGCCTCCATGTGCCACACCAAAGCAACATTGAGTATTAAAATATATGAAAATCAATAAGCAAAAATCAATATCAAGATGTACAAAACCAATATATATATATATACATACAGTAAGTATATATAAATTATATATATATATACACACCACCATAAATCATACATCACTATACCTCACTCTCACGGCGCCATGTCGGTCTCTCGCGTCCAGGTGCAGGGCTTTCAGATCCCGGTAGATCAGCTAATCCACACCAAGGACCCCGACGAATCCGCGATTGAAATGGACTTTGGGTTTTTCTGCATCCCTTTTTTAACCTAGTAGGGGTTGCATCTGGCAGATTCCTGTACATTTTGATGCGGAACCAAGCTTTGCAGATGGTTCTCTGAAATCATATGGCCTTGTGAATGTTTGGCCATGGGGGAAGATACATGATGATACCATCGTGGTTATTTCAATGAGATGTGGAGGTGCCATATTTTCAGACAAAGTCGGATTCGGCCGGAGTCAGCTGTTTTCAATAGCAAGATGGAGGATTCAACAGAATTGTGGATGCAATCAAAGACAAGATGGGGGATTACAACCCCTATGTAATATGTATATATATATATATATGATTGAGTATGTATGTATGTAAAGTAATATATATATATACACGCTTGGGGCCCTAGGTTTCCGCAGATTATCTTGCTTATCATTGATCCAAATGTCAAAAATCACTGTTTCGCCACAGCGAAATGCGGATTTTGCACATTCTTCTTCTTCATTCTTTAATGACAATTGTACGGACCTAAATTTTTAGGCCCGCGCAAGTTGCATGTTATGACATGTTATCCACAGTACATGTCAATTCTGATTTTCATGTTTTTCCACACGAAATACCACTTTTCATGAATTTCTTTGATTTTTTTATCCGGAATTGTCATGAAGAGGTGTCATTTTTTTATTGGTATTTGCAGTGAATTTTAATGTTAGCATGAAACGGCACATGTTGATAGTCAGCCCTTTTTGCTCGTTGTTGTTTCAACTTCATCAGGCAAAACATGTTCGTCCGCAGGCAAGACGTCATCTTCTTGAGCAGGCACCATTTCAATGTCTGAGGTCTCCAAGTCCTGTGAATGTCAAGCGGGTTTTTTCTTATCTTTTTTTTCTTTCGACATGATTTGACATGATTTCCCAATTCCAAGAATTGAAACAGAGTGAAAATTAAAAAATAGAAACCTTTGCAGATGTTTCCCGAATCAGCCCACCTGGTCCGGAAGCATGCCTAGTTCATGAAGACGCTGCCGACGGCCACACGCAATATCTCGACTCAATGGTAACATGCCCCACCCCACCCCACCCCTCCCATCAACGTAGCAACAACGTAACATGAACATGACGTTAACATGCCCCACCCCACCCCACCCCTCCCATCAACGTAGCATCAACGTAACATGAACATGACGTTAACATGCCCCACCCCACCCCACCCCTCCCATCAACGTAGCATCAACGTAACATGAACATGACGTTAACATGCCCCACCCCACCCCACCCCTCCCATCAACGTAGCATCAACGTAACATGAACATGACGTAACATGCCCCACCCCACCCCACCCCTCCCATCAACGTAGCATCAACGTAACATGAACATGACGTAACATGCCCCACCCCACCCCACCCCTCCCATGAACGTAGCAGCAACGTAACATGACGCTACCATGCCCCACCCCACCCCCCCCCTCCCATGAACGTAGCAGCAACGTAACATGACGCTACCATGCCCCACCCCACCCCACCCCTCCCATGAACGTAGCAGCAACGTAACATGACGCTACCATGCCCCACCCCACCCCACCCCTCCCATGAACGTAGCAGCATCAACGTATGAACATGACGTTAACATGCCCCACCCCACCCCACCCCTCCCATCAACGTAGCAACAACGTAACATGAACATGACGCTAACTTCCCCCACCCCACCCCACCCCTCCCATCAACGTAGCACAGCAACGTAACATGAACATGACTAACATGCCCCACCCCACCCCACCCCCCTCCCATCAACGTAGCATCAACGTAACCATGACGTTACCATGCCCACCCCCACCCCACCCCTCCCATCAACGTAGCATCAACGTACATGCAACATGACGTTAACATGCCCCACCCCACCCCCCCCCTCCCATCAACGTAGCAACAACGTAACATGAACATGACGTAACATGCCCCACCCCACCCCACCCCTCCCATCAACGTAGCATCAACGTAACATGAACATGACGTTAACATGCCCCACCCCACCCCACCCCTCCCATCAACCATGTAACATGAACCGTAACATGCCCCACCAAACATAGCATCAGTAACATGAACATGACGGTAACATACATGCCCCACCCCCCCCCACCCCTCCCATCACGTAGGTAACATGAACATGACGTTAATGCCCCACCCCACCCCACTCCCATCCCATCAACGTAGCATCAACGTAACATGAACATGACGTTAACATGCCCCACCCCACCCCACCCCTCCCATCAACGTAGCATCAACGGTACCATGAACATGACGTTAACATGCCCCACCCCCAACCCCACCAACCTCCCATCAACGTAGCATCAACGTAACATGAACATGACGTTAACATGCCCCCCCCCACCCCACCCCACCCCTCCCATCAACGTAGCATCAACGTATATCAACGTAACATGAACATGACGTTAACATGCCCCACCCCACCCCACCCCTCCCATCAACGTAGCATCAACGTATATCAACGTAACATGAACATGACGTTAACATGCCCCACCCCACCCCACCCCTTGCGGAAACCTGTGGCCCCGAGGGTATATATATACACATAACTTGGATATAATATGGCTATCTATCCCTTGTAAGTGGACCTGCGCTCCCAAGTAGGAGGCCGTTTCCATCTAGTTGATGCAAAGAGGATTACTGGAAGGGTTAACATCCATTGAACACAAAATGGCACAATCGATTTTCCCCAGAAGGACATCGTGGTCACCCATCCGAAGATGGACCTGGAGTGACCTGGAGTGACACCGGTTTTCAGGACCCGCGAACAGCATATCTGTTGCTCTTTGCTGCCGGCCTGGTTGGTTGTCATCACTTCTATTTGGATCGTTTGCTGCACGGATGCCTTGCAGCTACCCGACTGACGGTTGGCATTTCAATCCACTGACTTGAAATCAATCCTGTGCGTCGGATGAACATGAATTGTCCTTCCAAGGAGGAACAGACTTTGAACAGATCCAATCTTTTGAAATTTTGTTATTGTGCTAAAGCATGGTAACCCCACCAACAAACAATGCACCATTTACCCCATTTTTACCATGGCGGGGAGGTACTTGAGACCTTTCCCCCATTAGTTTCAATGGACCGGTGGGAAAATCAACTGGAAAGTTTCGGAACCACCTTTTTGCGTGGCGGCAAAAAACCCATGGCTTGCGGCAGATTTTCCCTTGAACCAAGCATTGATAAGTGTGACACTGCAAAGAAAATGATGCCCAGGCTATCACCGGGAAGCTTGGCTGACACCTGTGGGATGGTTATGACTGGTGACTACTGAAGGTGAGTGCCAAACCAAGGTATCCATCTATCAATCTATCAATCAACCTATCTATCAATCAATCAATCAATCAATCTATCAGTCAGTCTATCTATCAATCAATCAACCAATCTATCTACCTATCAATCAATCTATCAGTCAGTCTATCTATCAATCAACCAATCTATCTATCTATCTATCTATCAGTCAGTCTATCAATCAATCAATCAACCAACCAATTTATTTATCTATCTATCTATCTATCTATCAATCTATCAGTCAGCGTATCAATCAATCAATCAATCAACCAATCTATCAATCGATCTATCGATCGGTCGATCTATTGATCTATCAATCTATCGGTCTATCGATCGATCGATCGACCTACCATCTATCCGTCTATCTATCTATCTAATCTAATCTAATCTAAATCTAATCTAATCTAATCTAATGTAATCGAATCTAATCTACTCTACTCTAATGTAATCTAACCTAACCTGACCAAATCTAATCTAATCTAATCTACTCTAATCTAATCTATCTACCTATCTATCGATCTATTTATCTTCTCTATCTTCTCTATCTTCTCTTTCTTATCTATCTTGTCTATCTTATCTATCTTATCGATCTTACCTATCTTATCGATCTTATCTATCTGAACTATCTTCTCTATCTTCTCTATCTTATATATTTTATCTATCTTATCTATCTTATCTATCTGAACTATCCGATCTATCTGATCTATCTGATCTATCTTATCTATCTCATCTATCTTATCTATCTTATCTATCTGATCTATCGTATCTATCTTATCTTTTTTATTTATCTAATCTGTATGATCTATCTTATCTATCGTACCTATCCTATCTATTTTGTCTATCCTATCTATCCTATATATCCTATCTATCCTATCTATCTAATCTATCTAATCTATCTAACCTATCTAACCTATCCAACCGATCTACTCGATCTAATCGATCTAATCTAATTCATCTTTTCCATCTATTCCATCTATCCATCTATCCAGCTATCCATCTATCCATCTATCCATCTATCCACCGTCTGAACCAAAGAGGAAGGTTCCCACTGAAAACATTGCCAAGACCGAAACTTGGTGGTCACATCAGCCTTCGGAAGCCCTTGAAACTGTCGAACGAGTGGCTGTCATGATGGGCATACCGGTTAGCCTCCTGGGCAAAAAAATGTTGTGTTGAACCTCCTGCGTGCCATGACAGCGGCTATCAGTCTTACCAAGTGGCTAGCTCCTTGGCTCCGCAGAAAGCTGAAGCACAAAGTGCTTCAATCCCATCTTCAGATTCTCCATTCGATGATCCTTATCATCTACATTTTGACACCTTTCACCATGACTTACAGCGTTCACCTTTTTCAATGCTTTCGCATCATCCAGAGTCGTATGATGGTGGTTGCCGTAATCCATGGTCTTCGACCGAACCAGAAGCTGAAGTCAATTTTGGAAGGATGTACCGACCTCACACATCTGTGGGGATCAACACTTCATGCCCACGACCTTTTTTCAAAACCATTTTTCCAGTCTCAAAGCGTCTACATCCGTTTCACCCACATTGTGAACATGCAGCCCAAGTTCTACATAGGCTCAGCTATGCATCATACCCTTGACAGGGAGTACAGTCGCTCCAGAAAGTATCTTCAACTCACCAATGAACGACTTGTACAAGCCGAGCTTGCCCTACGCTACTGGCGGGAACATGACAACCTGTATAATTGGGCGCCCATCCCAATATACACTGAAAGAGCCGACTATCGCACTCTTGAAATGACCATCATTCAAGAATGGCAGCCCAGACTCAACTACCCCTTCATTTGCCAATTCTTTCACCCCAGGAAAGGCATCCTCAAGAAACCTGTCTTGAACACAAACGCTCAGTTTGGTCTGGCCACGTTATGGCGTCGAGCCAAACACAAGTTCACTCCAAAACTTGTTCGTCAGATCTTGACATCCGAAAGGTTTCAAAACCGACTGGAACTTTGGACCATCATCCACGCTTTAGGGTTTAACAGGCGAGCCAGATTTGAACAGACCAAAATGCTGCGGTCCAATGACGGGGGTCTCACCCTTTGCTATGCTCTCCGACGACTGGCAAACAACATCCAGGAGCCCTTCCGCACCCTGTCACTTCATGCAATCGATACGTCCATCAAATGGTGGAAAGGAAAGCCTGCTCCACGAGCAACGGCACTCCGTGCCCCATGGTCCCTCACTCCCAATCTCCAACAACAATTGAAACAGTTCCTACGAAAGTGGCACCTCCAAGTTCTTGCATACCAAGTTCCATGCCACACACCATCTTTCAAGATGGTCTTCGTCTTCATCAAACATGCAGCTGTTCTGGACTGCAATCACAAGCAGGCCATCGCGGACTGGTCCACCACACAACCTGCCACGTGTTGTTGCAAAAAGTGGGAACCTTTCAAAACAGCTGCCCTCAATCTATCAGATCCTCACTGGGTCTTCGCAGGTTCACTACTTCACTCACTCGTACTGGAAGAGTTGGCTGTCATTGCCGAAGGCTCCTTGTTGAACAAGGTATTTCCTTCCAAAAAGGAATACCAAAACCAGCTCAGACTTGGGCTTCAAGGCTGGACAAAGCGTAATGGCATACCGTCCATGCCAAATTCAGAGATTTCCGCTTTCAGCCAACATCTTTGGACAGAGCACTTCAAGCACGTTACTTGTCACATCACCAAATCATCCATCACCTCATGTCAAAAAACCTTCGAGGGCGCTATCTTCCATTGTGAAGACAAACAAGCCTCTTCTTTGAGAATCTACTGCCCTTGCTTGTACTACCAAGCAATTGAAAAACCCTTTCAGGATCCCTCCATTTCGAACCGGTCTCCCAAGATCCTGAATCCATCGTCACATCTCTTGTCGATCTTCTACATCGACAACATGGAAAACCCTACCCTTGGGCGGTAGGACACGGACGACAATTGCCAGCTGGTTATATCCTGGCAAAAAGGAGGAAAGAATTTCGCAGTGGCCGACCCATCATTTCCTTTGTGGACTCTCCCTTTCGTCCTATGCTCAACATCCTTGCCAGAATGATCTTTCAACTGATCCCAGTGGCATGTCCAAATCACTTTGCTTCCGGGGATCTATACGCGCTCCTATCCATCCTCAAATCAGCACCCATTGACGCAGATCTCATTCTTGTCAATCAAGACCTTGCTGGTTTCTTCACCAGCATTGATCAAGATCGCTTCATCAGTGCCTGGTTCATGCTCTTGGTTTTCCTGCGGCCCCACATGGATGTTTCTGACAACGAAGTATTCTCGGTTTATCCAGGAAAGACTAACAATCCCGGCGACATCATCAAAGGCCGCACCTTCCGTAGACTCAACGTCACCAGGAAGATCATCATCAAAGATGTCCCTGATTTACTCAAGTCAGCATTGAACATGCAGACGTTTGCTCTGGGCCAAAAATGCATTCGACAGTGTAGAGGCAGCCCCATGGGCAGTCCACTATCTCCAGCACTCTGCCTCATGGTTGTCTCTATCAGCGAACAAATCTGGTCCCTCAACTTCAAACAAATTCTTTGCAATCACCACTTATTCATCCGACACATCAGATATGTTGACAACTGCCTCATCTTTGGTGATTCGCGACTTCGAGATCTTCCACCATATGAAGTGCTGGATGAAGGCTTCTATGGAAAACCCATCATCCTGGAAACCGAACCAGATCAGGAATTCCTCGGTTTCATGTTGGAAACAAAACCATTGGAACTGATCTATCAAAGTTTCACCAGCATATCACAAGTCTTGTCTCCGTTCTCGGCTTCCCCACCCAAAGTACTTCTCAGCGGATTTCGTTCTCGGTGCCACATCGTTGTCAAAGGAGCATTTCCCGACTTCCGTGTTCGACAAGGGCTCGACCAATTAATTCACTTGTATACTTTGGCTGGTTTTCCCAATGAGGAACTCCGCACCATTTCATCTCAGATTTTGATTCAGCATCAGAACCTTCAGACGCATGAGCAAAAATGGTCTGACGTCTACGTTTTACAGATGATTCTCGTCGCTTCATTGGTTCTCGAAGTGTGTTGTTCTAATTTCCTCGTTTCTTCTTCTTTAGTCTGGCTCAAACTCGCTTCTCCGCTTTCCTTCGCTGCGTGTTCCGTTTCATCATGGACCACACCCAACGCCGTGAATTTCATCATCATCTCGCTCGTGCCATCATGCACTTGAACTGCCTTGCGGGATTTCTTCCCTTCTTTGAACCGGCAATTGAATGGGATGACCCAATGGGCGAACCCTATAGGGCGATCAAATCCTCGACCTCTTTCAATTTCAAGCCGTCCACGTGACGAAGAAGTTCACCCAGCCATAGCCCCAGCACTCCGGAATCCGGTCTCCGAATCTAGCCCTCCACCGGCTTCAGGTCCACGTTTACCGGACCCTGACACTCCTCGTGTGGCGACCCGGACAACAAATGCTGTACCCGTTCGTTCAAAACAACGATCCAACCACCCTGATGATCCACAACCGAAGAAGAAACAGCGCTCGCAAGACATATGGTACATTCGTCATCATCCCGACCCATCTCTTTACCGGTTATTACCGATGTTCCTCATGATGGCTTCAATTCAGATGACTCAGACGAAGAAGTGGTTTCCAGAGCCCACTCAGTTCGTACTACGTCAGCAGTGGATGCCGCCCCCATGACCATCCCTCCCACCACACCAGCTGACCGCCCAATTTCACCAACTCCAGGAAATTCAACTTCTATCGCCATTCCAGAAGGCCCTCCGTCCAACCCTACCATTCGAATGAATCCTTCAACCAACAGAATCTGATCAGGGCACCCCTCATTCGAGTATTCGACCTTGGACAGGAGCTGAAGACCAAGAATTGATCAATCTCAAAAATGACAGCAAATCACGCCCGTCGTGGAAGTCGATCGGCGCCAGATTACGACGTGATCCACAGATATGCAAAATCCGCTGGAACATCTTGAGCAAATGTCCGACCAACATGGCACGGAAACTCCTCGGCACGAACCGGAGGCAGAGGACTAAACGACTGCGGAAACAAGATGCAGCTTCGTCTCGCTGCTATTTGGATCCGTTGATCAGTTCTTATCACTCCTGTTTTCCATTTCTTCCTTTTCTTTCACTTATCCGTTTTTCCCCTCATTGGTTTGTCTATGTACAGTCATTATGGCTCACCCATATAGTTACGTATCTTTGCCCCCTGATCGTTCCCGTTCTTGGGATGATCCGCCCATGTGGAGCCACCCGGCTCCAGACCGACCTCGCAATCCACGTCATCACGAATCGTGGAACTACACCCCATTGCTCCGTCACACTAGACGGGTTTTGGTTATCATCGACCTAGGACAGGTCCAACATCTTATGTCTGAACGTCAAAGTGATGTCATGCAGGCCACCACCTGTGACGCTCTGCCTTCACTTGGCAGACTTGAACAGTACGCACTGTTCACATACAGTTTCTTGGTAACCCCAGCCCAGACTCAGATCTTCACTGTTGACACCATCCTCTACTACATCAGTCAGCATATCAACAACACCGGGGGCTTCTACTTGGAACCTTCCTCTATGGATCTTCGTTGGTCTGACTGTACAGGAGATACCTTTGCGCTTCGAAATCATCAAATCCTCATTGATCTGTTACGCGAACACCGTCCTCATTGGACTGAAGGCCAAGAATTTGGAATCCTTAATGTGATCAAAGACTTCGACAGCCCAAGTCAACCGTACATTGTGCGCATGAGTTGCCATAAGGCCCTTCCTAACCCTAACATGCTGCCGTGACTCATTGTCGGAAAAATGACCGCCTTGCTGTGTGCATATTTGTGCTTGAATTTCTTTTTCTTGTGATCTCATGCTCCTTCCTTCAAATCCTTTTGTCTTTGTTTGTCTCAATTTGGCTTAAGCCTGGATCATGACTAAACGGGATTCCTCATTTGCCGATTTAGGGTTCCCACCCAATCTAATGAGCTTCCCACGCCGTCATTCTGCCCAACATGGAAGCGGCGCTGCTTCTTCATCGGCAAATGCTATTTCTTCATCGTCAAATGCAATGTTGTCCTGGGCATACGACACGGCCCCTTTGAGGTGCTGAACAGGACCGACAGTCGAAGCCCATCAATATGGCTACATTGCCCTGGCCCCTTCAATTCCTTTACCACCTGTCAATCCACCAGGCCCTTCATTGGAAGCATATCCGTTACAATCGGAGATGTCACAGAACCATCTGGTGCTCCACACACACATCTTCAAAGAAGTCATTCCACCTCCCCAGTCAGGCCAAGGCAGTCGTCTGATGGTGACTGAAGTAGATCAGTATGGAGTTGAACGCAACCGTCAAGTGGAGTTCCTCTTCAATGGAATTGTTGGTCATGTCCGCTCCTACAATGGTGGACGCATCAACAGCTGGTCCGAGGCCACCCGCCTCACCAATTACTGGCGTCGTCATTACAACATTCCCGAAGTACATGATGAAGATACCTCATGGACCTCATCGTGGCAAGATCGTCACCGATCGTCTGACAATGCGGACAACACCGCTGGAACCTATGGGGAAGAGCCAGAATCCGAAATGGAAGACGACACTTCAGTGACAGTTGAAACAGGCAATGTGCCGATTCCAAGCCAGATCCACCAATTGGCATCTCTGCTTCACAATATTCTCTTATCTGACAGGGAATATTTTGCACCGATCCTTGAGAAGCTCGAAACTCCTCCTGCAGATCCAAATGCCAATCCCATCCAGCTTTTCTCGGCAATTGATCTAGCCCACCTTGCCAGCCATGTGTCCATCACTTCGCAGACTCTTGCCCAACATGCTCAGAATCATGAACTGGATGGCATCTCGGAGATCTCCGACTAGATCGGGCGCGTGCTGAATGTTAACTCCTGAGTTGGGTTGGTAATTAACTCTTGTCGCTGGTTTTTTGATTGCATAATCCGTTACCAGTTGACCGTATCAGAGCGTGACTACCCTGTCCATTTGTCAAAAAAGCCCTGCGGCAGCAGGGCGTGTGTGTGATCCATCTGCAAAGATGTAAAACTTCTACTTCCGATTTTACCTGGTCCTTCCTCATTTTACTTCTGGCACGGGAAAAGATGTTAAACTTCTTTCCCTAATTCTTGTCGGCATTATTTCATATCATTTCAAGCAGGGGGACGCAGCATTTCACTGGGACTGTGTCCAACGAAGCTACCAGTGAAATGGGATATCCAGCTTGGCCAGCTGGACGTACCTACACATCAGTTTTTGTTTCCGTGATGGGACGTGGCTAACCCAAGAACCACCGTGCCGATTCCTTTTTCAAATTACGTCAAAACCAAACCCAAACTCTCAGTTTTCATTCCATGTCATCTCAGTGCCTGTACGGTTTTCGCAATCTGTATTTCTCAGCTGTCAACAGAGGGAGAACGATTTGGTTCAGATGGATATGTTACATTTCGATCCTTCTCGGATCTTGTCATCGACCCTTTCCTGTCAGGTTTAATTGGAGTGTTGTTTGCACGTAAGATGCCTTCCACATCAGAATTCGCAATGACTGTTCTGAGCAAAAGTGTGTGTGTGTAAAAGCGTCTGTGGGTAAAAGTGTCTCTGTGTAAAAGCGTTTGTGTGTAAAAGCGTCTGTGTGTAAAAGTCTCTGTGTGTGAAAGTGTTTGTGTGTAAAAGCTTCTGTGTGTAAAAGTGACTGTGTGTAAAAGCGTCTGTGTGTAAAAGCTTCTGTGTGTAAAAGTCTCTGTGTGTGAAAGTGTTTGTGTGTAAAAGCTTCTGTGTGTAAAAGCGTCTGTGTGTGAAAGCGTCTGCGTGTAAAAGCTTCTGTGTGTAAACGCGTCTGTGTGTAAAGCGTCTGTGTGTAAAAGCGTCTGTGTGTAAAAGCGTCTGTGTGTAAAAGCGTCTGTGTGTAATTCTTCTGTGTGTAAACGCGTCTGTGTGTAAAGCGCCTGTGTGTAAAAGCGTCTGTGTGTAAAGCGTCTGTGTGTAAAAGCGTCTGTGTGTAAAAGCTTCTGTGTGTAAAAGCGCCTGTGTGTAATTCTTCTGTGTGTAAACGCGTCTGTGTGTAAAGCGTCTGTGTGTAAAGCGCCTGTGTGTAAAAGCGTCTGTGTGTAAAGCGTCTGTGTGTAAAATCTTCTAAGCGCAAATCTCAGCTCTAGACCAATGCGACCACAAAAACTTAAAGCAGCCGCAGACGTCACATGTCATTCTGCTATGACACCATCTTTTTCGCTGAAGTGACCAAACAAAATGTCTGCTAAAGTTTAACAAAAAGGCTCGGTACCATGATGATGTAAATGATGCGTGACATCTCATTTTTCTTTGAGAATTCTCATATAAATCACTAAACAAGCTCGGTACCATGATGCCGGAGATAACACATGTTACACTACTTTGCTCGAGAAATGTCTACACTTGCTCAAGCATTACAAAAAAGGATCCAATACCATAATGCAGTAAATGACACATGTTATCTCATTTTATTCCGGGAATATCCCACACAAACTATCAAAAAAGCTCGGTACCATGATGCTGTGTATGACACATGTTATTTCATTTTATTATGGAACATCCCACATAAATGGCCGAAAAAAGGTCGGTACCATGATGCTGTAAATCACACATGTAACAATACTTCACTAGTGAAATGTCTGCAAACGTTTGCACAAAAAGGTCCAATACCATCATGCAGTAAATGACACACGTTATCTCATTCTATTCTGGGAATATCCCACACAAACTATCAAAAAATCTCGGTACCATGATGCCGTGTATGACACATGTTATTTCATTTTATTATGGAAAATCCCACATAAATGGCCCAAAAAAGCTCGGTACCATGATGCTGTGTATGACACATGTTATTTCATTTTATTATGGAAAATCCCCAAAAAGATCGGTACCATGATGCTGTAAATCACACATGTGACAATACTTCACTAGTGAAATGTCTGCAAGCGTTTGCAACAGAGCTCGATGCCATCATGTGCTTGATGTCAAAAACAGAAAAGTTTGAGTTCAGGACCATAAAAAGTCATTGAGCGACGCTCGTCAAAAAAACATTGTCGTTGTATGGTCACAACCTTGGTGTAAAAGAAAAGCGTGTTTCTGAGCAAGTGTGTGTAAAAGCGTCTGTGGGTAAAGGTGTCTGTGTGTAAAAGCGTTTGTGTGTAAAAGCTTCTGTGTGTAAAAGTCTCTGTGTGTGAAAGCGTCTGTGTGTGAAAGCCTCTGTGTGTAAAAGCGTCTGTGTGTAAAAGCGTCTGTGTGTAAAAGCCTCTGTGTGTAAAAGCGTCTGTGTGTAAAAGCGTCTGTGTGTAAAAGCCTCTGTGTGTGAAAGTGTGTGTGTGTGAGTGTGTAAAACAAAGGCGTGTGTGTGTGTACACTGCTATTCACATGCAGAAAACTACAACTGGACATTTGATGACTATGCACGTTATGTTTTCCGAATTCATGCGCCAAAGACTATGCACGTTATGTTTTCCGAATTCATGCGCCAAAGACTACTTAACAGCAGGGGGCTGCAGGGAATGTCATAGTTCTGCAGCCAACGAAGACGGCTATGACATTCTGTGATATCGATCCGGGACGCTGGATCGACGTACCTGCCTAATCATGTCTTTCCATTTCCGCGATGGGATGTGGCTAACCCAAGAACCACCTTGCCGATTAATGATTTGGACCTGGTTTCACCTGTTTATCAAGGATGATGGACTCAGGAATTCTACCAGGCATGTACAACCACATCGTCATTGCAGTTCACTTCCAAAAATCAACAGTGTGCATTAGTCATGTGTCCTATACAGACCATGACCTCATCATCCCTAATGGGGAAGAACAATCTTGGCATAGTGTGCCGAATCCGCCCTCTACGGAGGCAGAAGTTGAGCGAGTAGCCATAGGGGCTGCTAGAAGTGATGGCAATAGCCGAAGGGGGGTCAAGGACAATTGAAGGGTGGCATAAGCCGAAGGAGTGCCCAACGGGCGAATGGTGCCCATAGGGCGAAGGTGGCCATGTGCCGAAGGATTTTATTGGCCGGGAACCCTACTTCTTACTGTCATTTTATGAGTTTTCACCTTCTCTTTCAAATCAATTTACAATTGTGAGGACAAGAGATCAATTTGAAGAGATCTAGAATATAGGAAGACCTATCACAAAAGTGTGCGGACACACATAGTTTGTGATGCTCGAACCAAGCAGAATGTCAAACACGGTAGGGACCTTATCGCTGCAGATGTGTGTACGATCTTGATTCATGTTTTCGAGGTTTTCTACTGAGCGAACACTTCAAACCAATCCAATAATTGAGACCATAGTCTTGTTATTCAAGAAAAATCGTCGGCCGCGCGCATGTTCCAATGGCCAGTGGGCTAAGCCAGAATCCCACACTGACCACTTTCGATCATGCGCAAGTTGACACATGATTTTGATGCGTTTTCAATCTGGGTAATGCATTCCCTTGGCTCATAGCAAGCTCTTTGACATGTTAAGTCAATTTGTTGCTTTTCATTTCTACACGTCATTCGTCATAACACACCATGCGCTAAATGTACTGACAATTCTTGAACAACTCATTTCTTCTTTCGCGTTCAGCAGACTTTTTCGCGATATGGAACTCCATGCAAGAAGCAAAGCTGCCAATGGACCGCCGTTGAGTGCTACCGTTGCGTATCTTCCGTCACAACCGATGGTATCACTGTCTTCACCGTGTGCAGCAGCTCCATTTGTACCACGGGCGACACCTGCATTTTCACCATTTCCCGGACATGCACCAGTTCTACAGACTCCGCCCGGTCCCCTTCCTTCACCTCCCCCCTCACATCCTTCACGTACAGTTGAACATGGACCTCACCAAGCAACCCCCAAGATACAACCTATCGCGGAGTCCTCAGCAAAATCAGGAGTATCACCGGTTCCCATCACGTTGCCAGCTGAACATGCGGAAAGACGTACGCCTACTTCACCATCCGGATTATCGTTGACTGTCAAAGGCATTGTAGGAGAATATAGATTGGAAGCTCAGAGTATTGATCATGCAGGACCCATAGTGTATCTCATGGATCGCATCATGACAGTGGAATCCAATTTGGCACAACAACGTCTTCAAGATCAACAGTTTCAGAATCAACAACTACAATGGCAGATGTGGTCGTCGATGCCTCAGATGTGCAACATGTTGGCTTCAGGTAGTGATCAACCACTTCCCTGTGATGCCATGCAAACAGTTAGTTCTGTCAATGAACCTATCGTGTCAAATCAGAACACAGTGGATCGACCACCACTAAAGAGAGTAAAGGTGAACACGCTCAAACCAGGAGAATGCAAACATACCAGTGATGATGGTGAATTTAGTAGTTTCTATCTTCCACAGGGAAAGACAGCGTTCAAATTTCTACAGCGATTCACGGTTGGCAGAAACGGTGAGGAAGTAGTGGAACTACAACATCCTATCCTCCGAAAATGTTTTGTGATTCCATGCATTGCTGGTTTTACATGTACAACTTTACTCCAAAATGAGTCGGACAAAGTCGATTGGGGCCAAGTATACTATGCACTTGTTCTTCGTGTACGATCGGATATTGTACTTACGAAACAACGTGTTCAGAATGCTCTCGTACTCCAGAAAGTGCGCGTGACAGCCTCCAAGTTCGTCCCCAACCTCGATTACTTCTCACCTAGTCGTGGATTTTTGACAGAACCTCAACTTAGTATGGTCTCAGGACCGCTCACTGAATTCTTCCTTCAGAAAATTCAGGCACAATTACAGGAGAAAGGTAAGAACATGACACCGACCATACGCTTCGGATGTGCACTCCTTTGCAAAGCGTTTACTATCCATGCAGACAATACTGAACTGTTTGAAGAAGTCTTGGTTCATTTTCGAGACAAGGATGTTCCATTTGCTCTGACTGTCGAATTGAAATCGTTTCCGTTTCAACTCCTCGAAGGCACTATGGACACAAAAAGCAAATATGCCTTTGCACACAATTGTTCATTATTGACAGCATGCGGCATTTTGGAAGATGGATGCATTCGCCCATCCGCAGTGGATGAATCAGACACAGATTGGTTACCTGTCCCTGGATTCTACTGTCGAGGAGCCATGATCCAAGGAAACGACCCCAAGGCTGAAAAAGCAAGTATAATTGCAGCTATGGTAAAAGCAGCAAAATACAGCCATTGTCAAGATGGAAACAAACCTCTAAGCATTGTAGGAGTTGCCCATAGTCGACAACATCATCATATTACAGTTCACCAGGGCGGTGTCGTCGCAGAGCAGGCAGCAAGCTTCTTTTACGACGCGGTCCATGGTCAGGGAGACAAGCGATGGTGTTTCAAAAGTCATTTGTGTACACTGCAAAGTATTGCTACATACGTCGACGATCGCCATACAGTATAAGGGAACCCTGTTTCACCGTTCAGTTTCTCCACTCACTCACAGGCATCAAAAAACGTGTACCTGCACCCAACACTTTATCATGCATTTGGTTTTTCAGATTTTTTCTGTGCATTAACCAGGTATTCAGAAATGATAAGTTCTTCTTTTTCAACCTGCAGGATGTGGTCGAACGTATTGCTGTTCCTTTTGTATCGTTTTCTCCCTAGCATGCTTTCGTTCACAGCATACAAGTTCTTTGGCGATAGTACCTGTGCTCAAGTTTTTGTAGTGTCAGTTGATCGTCCGATCAGTCTTTGGTCCTTCTCCATTGATTCCTGATACCTTCATGTATTCTCCTCGTCAGTCTCGCTCTCGCCATCCTGCTCGACATTCTCGACACGACTCTAGAGACCGGTCAGTTCGTCAATCACGTGGTTCTCGTCATTTTCGAGATCGTTCTAGATCCAGATATGAGAAAAATAGATCTCCACGCAGGTCTACTATGTCACAGGGAGTGCATGAATTTCGACCGGCTCCGTTTGAAGTATGCAGCAAATGGAAAACATCAGAGAGTCACTATGACACCACCCAAGAATATGGATTGAGTTTTCCCAAGGTGGTAGAGGCAACCAAGTGGTCTAGGCAACAACAACTCGCTAACCGTCCAGTGGAAGACATTCGAGCTTATGAGGTTTGCAGTGGAGGTTCATCAAATTGGTCGTTGCGACTGATCTCCAACGGACGCTATGTGTCATTTGAAGCTTTCCGATCCAAAGTAGATGCTATTTTGTGGACATATGTTTCCAGAGAGATTTACAAACATCCTCATTTGGACCTCCACCAAATCATGGGTATCAAAGACGATGGAGTACAACAAGATTGGGATGCGAAGTTGGATACCATCAATAAGTTTGGCGATGAAATTGTCAAATTTGTGGAATCAAAAGCTCCAAAAGACCCCAACCAACAGATGCTTGAGCAGATGGAAAAGTTGAAGGAAGAAAATGCCCTTCTCAAACAACAGATGTCGCAGAGTACTTCAGGCAATCCACCCCCAGCACCATCAGCACCAGCCCGTCCCAACGCCAATGCCATGGGACCCATGGATGCATTTGTGAGACCTGGTAATGTAGACGCATCCAAAGCACCCCTGGACCAATATCGTCGGAAACCACCTCAACCAGCTCTTCTCAGTTCCAACAGTCCCAAAGACGGCACCCCCGCCAAAATTCGCGACTGGATTCAGGGCAATTTGACCAACAGTGATCAAGAAAATCTACAGGCTTTGACACAGACTATCCAAGAGGAACTCACAGCAGCAGGACCAGATGAACAACCGGCGATTGACAAGATCCTAGTAGACTGGGGCCTCAGTACAGTTAAGGTCAACAAGATGAAACATGAACAACAGATCAAGCTTTTGGCGGCGGTGCAATTCCTCAAACACTGACTACTGAGTAGAGTAACACCGGGCAGCAGTTTGACCAATAGAGCTCGGCAATTTCTTAGCACACTTGTATTAGCTACCATTCTGATTCAATTCATGTTATCAAACACTGAAATGTCATGGGAAATTCAGCGCCTTTTGTATTGGCTACGAGCTCAGTGGTGCGTGACAATTTTGATACATGAGTGCACTACACGATTTCGGAAAAGAATCGTTGCCATTTTGCGAGCACATCGAGTTCCTCACAATTTCACTCTTGAGTGGTTCATGCGCACATCCATTGTTTACTTGAAGGTTTCTTTGTTCCACCGATATTTTTACATTGGCTCGACACATTTGGATATGTTTCAACGTGAACAAAGTCGACTTCGAAAATACCGACAGTTGGAAAGACATCAACTGGCATATTATGAACCAGCTCTCAAGTTCTGGCATAAAACAAGCACTTTTTGGCACTATGTCGGCATACCCTTAAAGTACGTCAAAACAGACGTACTTGCAGTAGAAACAGCACTTCAAAAACAGTTGTGTCCAACACTCAATTGGCCACACATTTTACCATTATTGCGCAAATACAACATCCAGCGCCAGCACTACACACTCCCTACGACAAAGACACATGTGACAATGGGACAGACAGTGATGAAACGTTGGAACAAAATGAACGGTTCCACTCGTACCACTGCAGTGACAATACAACGAACACACAATACGCTGGAGGATAAATATCGCATTTTATATGCTTTGGGCTCTGATACAATACAAAAATTCCATGTTTCTGCACACCTTCGACAATTTTCAATTTCAACACCATATATTTTTCTACTATGGCGACTGTCCCGATTTGTGAATGAACCATTTCGAACACGATGTCAAAGTCAGTTGAGATTGATATTGGAATTTCGGCATACTACGACTCCACCTGTCAATATTCCGCTGCGACTTCATATTCCAGATGATGCTATGTTTGAGAACATTCGAAAGTGGATGCTTGGTTTCACATCTTTCATCGTATCCATTTTCCACCTCTCCACAAACCACGGGCACCTATCATCCATATAAAGAACCAGACTTGGGGACAAGTACTTTTCAATTTTCGACGATTCCTGAAATGGTGGTATCCAGACAGAACACCGACTTGCACGTGCAATCGATTTCCAAGCCATATTCAACAAAAGAAAAAGAATACTCCACACATTGTCGCCTGGGCCTCAGAATGCTTTCCAGATATTCCAGAATTTCGTCACCACGCGGGCAGTGAAGTGGCACCTACATGGCGGATATTCCATTATCAAGCTACAGAACAATTCGAGAAATGGTTACGAAAATGGCGTTTACCCGCACACCTTCAACAATATTGGCAATATTTTCTGAATCAACAATGGAAACTATTTCGAGAACAACATGGACCTACACATCGTCGAAAAAGTCAACTTCGCCAGTTACTTAGTCTATTTATTGCCACTCCAGCAGATCATTTTCCCAACTCCTTATTACTGATGTGCCCAGTTCAGTACCATATTCTACTTCAAAAAAAAACTTTTGGCGATACAACAGTATTTCGACCGTCACATCTTGGTGCAGAAGAAATTATGACAAATATTCAGGAGAATGTGCCTTCTTGGATTAAAAAGCAGTATCGCTGGGGACTGAACTTCCAATATGCTTTGAGCACAGCCTACCTTTTGCCTAAACCCACACGCCAATTTGAAAAAGCAAGACCCATTGTCGACTACTCGCATTCTTGGTTAATGAAACTAGGTGGGTGTCTTGCTACAGCACTTTTGGAAATCAGTAGACCGGTATTCACCAATCTCATGCAGTTCACAGACGTTGAATCTATACTAACAGCTGTACGACACATTTTTGCAATCCACGACCTGGAGGATACCTTGGATATATTACAACAGGACATTGCTGGTTTCTACAATCAAGTTTCTCATGACCGTATCATCAACAGCGTGGAATTCACAGTCCAACGATTTATTGACCTTCAACAATGCCCACAGGATCAAGTTCTCAACATTACTTCACGCAAGCTAGAAAGGACACAACGATTATTTCGAGGACGTTGGAGAGCTCATAGCAAGCAGCATCATATCATTACACTCAACCACATTGTTGACTTAACGAAGTACCTCCTTCCATAGCTTATTTTCACTGGGATGTGTTAGCTACCGACAGATACAAGGCGCATCTATGGGCTCACAGTGGGCCCCAGTTGTATGTTCACTAGTTGCCCTACATCGAGAGCACACCTACAGCATGCTTTTTGGACAAGCCATTTTTTCTGGAAAACTTTTTAGTTCCTTTCGTTATGTTGACAACCGTCTGCTTTTGGGTCCACAACAACTCACTGATCGCCTTCGACAAACTTGCTTTTGGAATTTAGACTTCTACACCTCGCCCATTCTTTTGGAAGAAGTACAGGGTTTTGATGCACTTGGATTCAACATCAATCCACATCAACGTACCATTACATCGGTATTGCCTTGGGACACAGTGATACGCACTTCCGCTGGTTTTGGACCTAGAAGCTCCATGTATACAGGTCTCATTGCTCGAACACGTCTAATTTTACAAAATACTTTTCCTCGTGAACTTCAACTTCCTCAAGTTCAAGACCTGCTCGCCCTTCATACCCTTCAGGAACCTAGATACCGCGAATGCATTCCTCAGATCATTTCGATTGCCCGCAGTTTTGGACACAAATGGACCAGACAACAATTGACACCGTTTGACTGAAAAGAAGCCGTTGTAGCTGCATTTTGGTTTTGTGCTTTTCATTCCAATTGCAACTTTGCAACTGTTGCAACTGTTCAAACGTTTTTCTGCAACATCCCACCCAAAACGCCTGGCTCGCAGTGTGATATTTGTTTTTCCGTAATTGATTATATTCAGTTCTCCAGCTTAGTTTACGTCCGTTGTTCTACTCTATATGGTTCACGGTACTGCAACACACTGGCTTAAGTGTTATATAACTGTGATTTAATCAATCCATTTACTGTTTTTCATCACTGCGTTCTATCTCAACCACCTGACCTACGTGTTCTACGCGTCGGAATCTCAGTTTTTGGCGAATTCTGCCCTTCGTCCATAGACAACTAACAAACGTTCATTTTAAACGGATTTGTGGAAGAACAAGAATACAATCGATTTGTGTCCATTTCATTTCGTGGTATCCATGTTTCAATTGAAGTGCAGTTCTCTTCACTTTTTAACACTCCAAAGTCATACTGTCCTTGCTCTATTTGTTCCACGCGTCGGCAACCCAGAAGTGTCACCTTCCTTATGAAGACATATGTATATATGTGTATACCGCTCTCCACACGCAAAGTGTTGCGCAATCTGCAACAAACAATTGATGTTCGTGAGGGACAAGGGCACGATAACTTTGGATTGCATCATATTCAATTATTTCGCTAATACAAACTTTGGATTGCATCATATTCAATCATTTCGCCAATAACAATTAACACCTTTTAATCTAACCATGTCCTTTCCATTTCGACTTTATTTATCGCGATTTCTTTGATCTACGTGGTCTACTTGCTCTACACGCCGCTACCTCAGAGTGCCTTCTTTGGAAAGACCTGTCCATGAAGATGCAGGTGCGTATACACCTAATCCCAAGCATGAATTTCATTTTCGAATGAGTTCAACGTTGCTTATATTGACGTGATCTGCTTGCTTCATTAGGCAGTCTTTCAGAATTTGCCTTCCATGTGAAGGCCTTTGTGTGTGTGTACACTGCTATTCACATGCAGAAAACTACAACTGGACATTTGATGACTATGCACGTTATGTTTTCCGAATTCATGCGCCAAAGACTATGCACGTTATGTTTTCCGAATTCATGCGCCAAAGACTACTTAACAGCAGGGGGCTGCAGGGAATATCATAGTTCTGCAGCCAACGAAGACGGCTATGACATTCTGTGATATCGATCCGGGACGCTGAACCGACGTACCTGCCTAATCATGTCTTTCCATTTCCGCGATGGGATGTGGCTAACCCAAGAACCACCTTGCCGATTAATGATTTGGACCTGGTTTCACCTGTTTATCAAGGATGATGGACTCAGGAATTCTACCAGGCATGTACAACCACATCGTCATTGCAGTTCACTTCCAAAAATCAACTGTGTGTGTGTGTGGGTGTGTGTGGGCGTGTGTTTGTGTACACTGCTATTCACATGCAGAAAACCACAACTGGACATTTGATGACTATGCACGTTATGTTTTTCCGAATTCATGCGCTAAAGACTATGCACGTTATGTTTTCCGAATTCATGCGCCAAAGACTATTTAACAGCAGGGGGCTGCAGGGAATGTCATAGTTCTGCAGCCAACGAAGACGGCTATGACATTCTGTGATATCGATCCGGGACGCTGGATCGACGTACCTGCCTAATCATGTCTTTCCATTTCCATGATGGGATGTGGCTAACCCAAGAACCACCTTGCCGATCAATGATTTGGTTTCACCTGGTTTCACCTGTTTATCAAGGATGATGGACTCAGGAATCCTACCAGGCATGTACAACCACATCGTCATTGCAGTTCACTTCCAAAAAATCAACAGTGTGCATTAGTCATGTGTCCTATACAGACCATGACCTTATCATCCCTAATGGGGAAGAACAATCTTGGCATAGTGTGCCGAATCCGTCCTCTACGGAGGCAGAAGTTGAGCGAGTAGCCACAGGGGCTGCTAGAAGTGATGGCAATAGCCGAAGGGGGGTCAAGGACAATTGAAGGGTGGCATAAGCCGAAGGAGTGCCCAACGGGCGAATGGTGCCCATAGGGCGAAGGTGGCCATGTGCCGAAGGATATTACTGGCCGGGAACCCTACTTCTTGCTGTCATTTTATGAGTTTTCATCTTCTCTTTCAAATCAATAATAATTGTGAGGACAAGAGATCAATTTGAAGAGATCTAGAATATAGGAAGACCTATCACAAAAGTGTGCGGACACATATAACTTGTGATGCTCGAACCAAGCCGAATGTCAAACACGGTAGGGACCTTATCGCTGCAGATGCGTGTACGATCTTGATTCATGTTTTCGAGGTTTTCTACTGAGCGAACACTTCAAACCAATCCAATAATTGAGACCATAGTTCAGTTATTCAAGAAAAATCGTCGACCGCGCGCATCTTCTAATGGCCAGTGGGCTAAGCCAGAATCCCACACTGATCACTTTCGATCATGCGCAAGTTGACACATGATTTTTGATTTTTGATGCGCTTTCAATCCGGGTAATGCATTCACTTGGCTCATAGCAAGCTCTTTGACATGTTACGTCAACTTGTTGCTTTTCATTTCTGCACATCTTTCGTCATAATACACCATGCGATAAATGTACTGACAATTCTTGAACAACTCATTTCTTCTTTCGCGTTCAGCAGACTTTTCTTGCGATATGGAACTCCATACAAGAAGCAAAGCTGCCAATGGACCGCCGTTGAGTGCTAATGTTGCGCATCTTCCGTCACAACCGATGGTATTACTGTCTTCACCGTGTGCAGCAGCTCCATTTGTATCACGGTCGACACCTGCATTTTCACCATTTCCCGGACATGCACCAGTTCTACAGACTCCGCCCGGTCCCCTTCCTCCACCTCCCCCCTCACATCCTTCCCGTGCAGTTGAACATGGACCTCACCATGCAACCCCCAAGATACAATCTATCGCGGAGTCCTCAGCAAAATCAGGAGTATCACCGGTTCCCATCACGTTGCCAGCTGAACATCCGGAAAGACGTACGCCTACTCCACCATCCGGATTATCGTTGACTGTCAAAGGCATTGTAGGAGAATATAGATTGGAAGCTCAGAGTATTGATCATGCAGGACCCATAGTGCATCTCATGGATCGCATCATGACAGTGGAATCCAATTTGGCACAACAACGTCTTCAAGATCAACAGCTTCAGAATCAACAACTACAATGGCAGATGTGGTCGTCGATGCCTCAGATGTGCAACATGTTGGCTTCAGGTAGCGATCAACCACTTCCCTGTGATGCCATGCAAACAGTTAGTTCTGTCAATGATCCTATCGTGTCAAGTCAGAACACATTGGACCGACCACCACTAAAGCGAGTAAAAGTGAACACGCTAAAACCAGGAGAATGCAAACATACCAGTGATGATGGTGAATTTAGTAGTTTCTATCTTCCGCAGGGAAAGACAGCGTTCAAATTTCTGCAACGATTCACGGTTGGCAGAAACGGTGAGGAAGTAGTGGAACTGCAACATCCTATCCTCCGAAAATGTTTTGTGATTCCATGCATTGCTGGTTTTACATGTACAACTTTACTCCAAAATGAGTCGGACAAAGTCGATTGGGGCCAAGTATACTATGCACTTGTTCTTCGTGTACGATCGGATATTGTACTTACGAAACAACGTGTTCAGAATGCTCTCGTACTCCAGAAAGTGCGCGTGACAGCCTCCAAGTTCGTCCCCAACCTCGATTACTTCTCACCTAGTCGTGGATATTTGACAGAACCTCAACTCAGTATGGCCTCAGGACCGCTCACGGAATTCTTCCTTCAGAAAATTCAGGCACAATTACAGGAGAAAGGTAAGAACATGACACCGACCATACGCTTCGGATGTGCACTCCTTTGCAAAGCGTTTACTATCCATGCAGACAATACTGAACTGTTTGAAGAAGTCTTGGTTCATTTTCGAGACAAGGATGTTCCATTTGCTCTGACTGTCGAATTGAAATCGTTTCCATTTCAACTCCTCGAAGGCACTATGGACATAAAAAGCAAATATGCCTTTGCACACAATTGTTCATTATTGACAGCATGCGGCATTCTAAAAGATGGATGCATTCGCCCATCCGCAGTGGATGAATCAGACACAGATTGGTTACCTGTCCCTGGATTCTACTGTCGAGGAGCCATGATTCAAGGAAACGACCCCAAGGCTGAAAAAGCAAGTATGATTGCAGCTATGGTAAAAGCAGCAAAATACAGCCATTGTCAAGATGGAAACAAACCTTTAAGCATTGTAGGAGTGGCCCATAGTCGACAACATCATCATATTACAGTTCACCAGGGCGGCGTCGTCGCAGAGCAGGCAGCAAGCTTCTTTTACGACGCGGTCCATGGTCAGGGAGACAAGCGATGGTGTTTCAAAAGTCATTTGTGTACAATACAAAGTATTGCTACATACGTTGACGATCGCCATACAGTATGAGGGAACCCTGTCTCACCGTCCAGTTTCTCCACGCACTCATAGGCAGCATCAAAAAACGTGTACCTGCACCACCCAACACTTTATCATGCATTTGGTTTTTCAGATCTTTTCTGTGCATCAATCAGGAATTCAGAAATGATAAGTTTTTCTTTTTCAACCTGCAGGATGTGGTCGAACGTATTGCTGTCCCTTTGTATCGTTTTCTCCCTAGCACGCTTTCGTTCACAGCAATCAAGTTCTTTGGCGATAGTACCTGTGCTCAAGCTTCTGTAGTGTCAGTTGATCGTCCGATCAGTCTTTGGTCCCTCTCCATTGATTCCTGATAGCCTCATGTATTCTCCTCGTCAGTCTCGATCTCGCCATCCTGCTCGACGTTCTCGACACGACTCTAGAGACCGGTCAGTTCATCAATCACGTGGTTCTCGTCAATTTCGAGATCGTTCTAGATCCAGATATGAGAAAAATAGATCTCCACGCAGGTCTACTACGTCACAGGGAGGGCATGAAATTCGACCGGCTCTGTTCGAAGTATGTAGCAAATGGAAGACATCAGAGAGTCACTATGACACCACCCAAGAATATGGATTGAGTTTCCCCAAGGTGGTAGAGGCAACCAAGTGGTCTAGGCAACAACAACTTGCTAACCGTCCAGTGGAAGACATTCGAGCTTATGAGGTTTGCAGTGGAGGTTCATCAAATTGGTCGTTGCGACTGATCTCCAACGGACGCTATGTGTCATTTGAAGCTTTCCGATCCAAAGTAGATGCTATTTTGTGGACATATGTTTCCAGAGAAATTTACAAACATCCTCATTTGGACCTCCACCAAATCATGGGTATCAAAGACGATGGAGTACAACAAGATTGGGATGCGAAGTTGGATACTATCAAGAAGTTTGGCGATGAAATTGTCAAATTTGTGGAATCAAAAGCTCCAAAAGACCCCAACCAACAGATGCTTGAGCAGATGGAAAAATTGAAGGAAGAAAATGCCCTTCTCAAACAACAGATGTTGCAGAGTACTTCAGGCAATCCACCCCCAGCCCCATCAGCACCAGCCCGTCCCAACGCCAATGCTATGGGACCCATGGATGCATTTGTGAGACCTGGTAATGTGGACACATCCAAAGCACCCCTGGACCAATATCGTCGGAAACCACCTCAACCAGCTCTTCTTAGTTCCAACAGTCCCAAAGACGGCACTCCCGCCAAAATTCGCGATTGGATTCAGGGCAATTTGACCAACAGTGATCAAGAAAATCTACAGGCTTTGACACAGACTATCCAAGAGGAACTCGCAGCAGCAGGACCAGATGAACAACCGGCGATTGACAAGATCCTAGTAGACTGGGGCCTCGGTACAGTTAAGGTCAATAAGATGAAAAATGAACAACAGATCAAGCTTTTGGCGGCGGTGCAATTCCTCAAACACTGACTACTGAGTAGAGTAACACCGGGCAGCAGTTTGACCAATAGAGCTCGGCAATTTCTTAGCACACTTGTATTAGCTACCATTCTAATTCAATTCATGTTATCAAACACTGAAATGTCATGGGAAATTCAGCGCCTTTTGTATTGGCTACGAGCTCAGTGGTGCGTGACAATTTTGATGCATCAGTGCACTACACGATTTCGGAAACGAATCGTTGCCATTTTGCGAGCACATCGAGTTCCTCACAATTTCACTCTTGAGTGGTTCATGCGCACATCCATTGTTTACTTGAAGGTTTCTTTGTTCCATCGATATTTTTACATTGGCTCGACACATTTGGATATGTTTCAACGTGAACAAAGTCGACTTCGAAAATACCGACAGTTGGAAAGACATCAACTGGCATATTATGAACCAGCTCTCAAGTTCTGGCATAAAACAAGCACTTTTTGGCACTATGTCGGCATACCCTTACAGTACGTCAAAACAGACGTACTTGCAGTAGAAACAGCACTTCAAAAACAGTTGTGTCCAACACTCAATTGGCCACACATTTTACCATTATTGCGCAAATACAACATCCAGCGCCAGCACTACACACTCCCTACGACAAAGACACATGTGACAATGGGACAGACAGTGGTGAAACGTTGGAACAAAATGAACGGCTCCACTCGTACCACTGCAGTGACAATACAACGAACACACAATACGCTGGAGGATAAATATCGCATTTTATATGCTTTGGGCTCTGATACAATACAAAAATTTCATGTTTCTGCACACCTTCGACAATTTTCAATTTCAACACCATATATTTTTCTACTATGGCGACTGTCCCGATTTGTAAATGAACCATTTCGAACACGATGTCAAAGTCAGTTGAGATTGATATTGGAATTTCGGCATACTACGACTCCACCTGTCAACATTCCGCTGCGACTTCATATTCCAGATGATGCTATGTTTGAGAATATTCGAAAGTGGATGCTTGGTTTCACATTCTTTCATCGTATCCATTTTCCACCTCTCCACAAACCACGGGCACCTATCATCCATATCAAGAACCAGACTTGGGGACAAGTACTTTTCAATTTTCGACGGTTCCTGAAATGGTGGTATCCCGATAGAACACCGACTTGCACGTGCAATCGATTTCCAAGCCATATTCAACAAAAGAAAAAGAATACTCTACACATTGTCGCCTGGGCCTCAGAATGCTTTCCAGATATTCCAGAATTTCGTCACCACGCGGGCAGTGAAGTGGCACCTACATGGCGGATATTCCATTATCAAGCTACAGAACAATTCGAGAAATGGTTACAAAAATGGCGTTTACCCGCACACCTTCAACAATATTGGCAATATTTTCTGAATCAACAATGGAAACTATTTCGAGAACAACATGGACCTACACATCGTCGACAAAGTCAACTTCGTCAGTTACTCAGTCTATTTATTGCCACTCCAGCTGATCATTTTCCCAATTCCTTATTACTGATGTGCCCAGTTCAGTACCATATTCTACTTCAGAAAACTTTTGGCGATACAACAGTATTTCGACCGTCACATCTTGGTGCAGAAGAAATTATGACAAATATTCAGGAAAATGTGCCTTCTTGGATTAAAAAGCAGTACCGCTGGGGACTGAACTTCCAATATGCTTTGAGCACAGCCTACCTTTTGCCTAAACCCACACGCCAATTTGAAAAAGCAAGACCCATTGTCGACTACTCGCATTCTTGGTTAATGAAACTAGGTGGGTGTCTTGCTACAGCACTTTTGGAAATCAGTAGACCGGTCTTCACCAATCTCATGCAGTTCACAGACGTTGAATCTATACTAACAGCTGTACGACACATTTTTGCAATCCACGACCTGGAGGATACCTTGGATATATTACAACAGGACATTGCTGGTTTCTACAATCAGGTTTCTCATGACCGTATCATCAACAGCGTAGAATTCACAGTCCAACGATTTATTGACCTTCAACAATGCCCACAGGATCAAGTTCTCAACATTACTTCACGCAAGCTAGAAAGGACACAACGATTATTTCGAGGACGTTGGAGAGCTCATAGCAAGCAGCATCATATCATTACACTCAACCACATTGTTGACTTGACGAAGTACCTCCTTCGCCATAGCTTATTTTCACTGGGATGTGTTAGCTATCGACAGATACAAGGCGCATCTATGGGCTCACAGTGGGCCCCAGTTGTATGTTCACTAGTTGCCCTACATCGAGAGCACACCTACAGCATGCTTTTTGGACAAGCCATTTTTTCTGGAAAACTTTTTAGTTCCTTTCGTTATGTTGACAACCGTTTGCTTTTGGGTCCACAACAACTCACTGATCGCCTTCGACAAACTTGTTTTTGGAATTTAGACTTCTACACCTCGCCCATTCTTTTGGAAGAAGTACAGGGTTTTGATGCGCTTGGATTCAACATCAATCCACATCAACGTACCATTACATCGGTATTGCCTTGGGACACAGTGATACGCACTTCCGCTGGTTTTGGACCTAGAAGCTCCATGTATACAAGTCTCATTGCTCGAACACGTCTAATTCTACAAAATACTTTTCCTCGTGAACTTCAACTTCCTCAAGTTCAAGACCTGCTCGCCCTTCATACCCTTCAGGAACCTAGATACCGCGAATGCATTCCTCAGATCATTTCGATTGCCCGCAGTTTTGGACATAAATGGACCAGACAACAATTGACACCGTTTGACTGAAAAGAAGCCGTCGTAGCTGCATCTTGGTTTTGTGCTTTTCATTCCAATTGCAACTTTGCAACTGTTCAAACGTTTTCTGCAACATCCCACCCAAAACGCTTGGCTCGCAGTGTGATATTTGTTTTCCGTAATTGATTATATTCAGTTCTCCAGCTTAGTTTACGTCCGTTGTTCTACTCTATATGGTTCACGGTACTGCAACACACTGGCTTAAGTGTTATATAACTGTGATTCAATCAATCCATTTACTGTTTTCATCACTGCGTTCTATCTCAACTACCTGACCTACGTGTTCTACGCGTCGGAATCTCAGTTTTTGGCGAATTCTGCCCTTCGTCCATAGACAACTAACAAACGTTCATTTTAAACGGATTTGTTGAAGAACAAGAATACAATCGATTTGTGTCCATTTCATTTCGTGGTATCCATGTTTCAATTGAAGTGCAGTTCTCTTCACTTTTTAACACTCCAAAGTCATACTGTCCTTGCTCTATTTGTTCCACGCGTCGGCAACCCAGAAGTGTCACCTTCCTTATGAAGGCATATGTATATATGTGTATACCGCTCTCCACACGCAAAGTGTTGCGCAATCTGCAACAAATAATTGATGTTCGTGAGTTACAACGGCACGATAACTTTGGATTGCATCATATTCAATTATTTCGCTAATACAAACTCTGGATTGCATCATATTCAATCATTTTGCCAATAACAATTATCACCTTTTAATCTAACCATGTCCTTTCCATTTCGACTTTATTTATCGCGATTTCTTTGATCTACGTGGTCTACTTGCTCTACACGCCGCTACCTCAGAGTGCCTTCTTTGAAAAGACCTGTCAATGAAGATGCAGGTGCGTATACACCTAATCCCAAGCATGAAATTCATCTTCGAATGAGTTCAACGTTGCTTATATTGACGTGATCTGCTTGCTTCATTAGGCAGTCTTTCAGAATTTGCCTTCCATGTGAAGGCCTTTGTGTGTGTGTACACTGCTATTCACATGCAGAAAACCACAACTGGACATTTGATGACTATGCACGTTATGTTTTTCCGAATTCATGCGCTAAAGACTATGCACGTTATGTTTTCCGAATTCATGCGCCAAAGACTATTTAACAGCAGGGGGCTGCAGGGAATGTCATAGTTCTGCAGCCAACGAAGACGGCTATGACATTCTGTGATATCGATCCGGGACGCTGGATCGACGTACCTGCCTAATCATGTCTTTCCATTTCCATGATGGGATGTGGCTAACCCAAGAACCACCTTGCCGATCAATGATTTGGACCTGGTTTCACCTGTTTATCAAGGATGATGGACTCAGGAATCCTACCAGGCATGTACAACCACATCGTCATTGCAGTTCACTTCCAAAAAATCAACAGTGTGTGTGTGTGTGTGTGTGTGTGTGTGTGTGTGTGTGTGTGTGTGTGTGTGTCTGTGTGTGTGTGTCTTGGTGTATGTGTGTGTGATGTGTGTGTGTGATGTGTGTGTGTCGGGTGTGTGATGGATGTGTGGGTGTGTGTGTGTCGTGTATGTGTGTGTGTGTCTGTGTGTGTGTGTCTGTGTGTGGTGTGTATGTGTGTGTGTCTGTGTGTGTGTGTCTGTGTGTCTGGTCTGTGTGTGTCTGTGTGTCTGTCTGTCTGTCTGTCTGTCTGTCTGTGTCTGTGTCTGTGTCTGTGTCTGTGTGTGTGCTGTGTCTGTGTGTGTGGTGTGTCTGTGTGTGTGTGTGTGGTGTGTGTGGTGTGTGTGGTGTGTGTGTGGTGTGTGTGTGTGTGTGTGGTGTGTGTGGTGTGTGTGGTGTGTGTGGTGTGTGTGTGTGTGTGTGTGTGCCGACCCCTGAATCAAAGGGAATGTTATGTTGATTAGTTCAGTTCAGACTACATGTTCTAGATAGCTGGCACGAAGAAACCCACTGCACCGTGAGGCATCTTGCGAAATCGCGGAGAGTGGTTCGACCGTAGATTTACGAACTTGCAAGTGTATCGAAAAACATCATAACAGCTGAGCATGTTCAACCCAGTTCGCAGCAGTCTTTGCATGTATGTTAGTATAAGATCCGAAAGGTCAGTGCCCAGCATTGCCTTGGTGACCTGGTAAGTTTGATGATTGTCCTATCACGCGCCACCAGCATGTTTCTTCCTCAATCCGTGGATTTGCGTGTCTTGTGAGTGAGTGTATGTGCTGAACCCTGAATCAAAGAGAATGTTCTGGTGATTAGTTCGGTTGGGACCACATGTTCAAGGTAACTAGCGCGAAGAAGTCCATGTTGCATATAAGTTCCAATCCGACACATCTGTGCATCTTCAGGCGTGCAGCACATGGGTTTCGATCGTTCGTTTTGAATTAGTATACCAACGAGCAGGGGCATTGGGCACTCCTTGGCAAACCCAATGCAATGAAGCTATGCCTTGGAGTGGGATGCACGGTCTGATCAACCGTGTGTACCTGCAGTAATCTCAGTATGGCAACTGGGCAAAGCCAAAAACCCAGCATGAGGAAACATGAATTTTCATTTCATCTCACTTCATCGTCTCCCTTCGGGGTGTTTCTAAGTGTGTAGTGCTTTTCACGCACCTGGATTTCTGATACAGTGCCAGGGAAGCTTGGCGGTGCGCCCGCTGGGGATACCAGATTTTGTTCAGAGTTACACCGCGCCGGTTGATCCAACGGAATTCGGTTCAAAGGTGTTCGCACCTTATCATGCTACAGAAGTAGATCTCGCACCATGCGTCAAACCACTGCACAGATTCACTCTTCAGAACCAGATTTGATACCAGATCTTCGAAGCCAGATTTTTCCATCAGATTCCTCCTCAGAGTTTTCATTTCAGAATTCCTCGTGTCATTCCCCCTAACAAGCTTCAACCACAGTATTGTTTCATTTGATTCCGCAGTTGAGTTTCACCAGTGGGCAAGTAGCCGCGTTTGCGCTTACCTCATGGAGCATATGCCGTCGTCAGCAGACTGGATGTATCGACACATGTTTGGGACACCACCGTGGACACCAAACACACAGACACCACCAACAAATTCATACCCAACTCCTCAGCAAGCATTATCAACAACATCTCAGCTGACCATGCCAACAACATCCACAGCAGCGCCATTTGCCATAAACTCAACATTTCCAGTTTCAGTTCCAGCAGCACAGCAGCAGCTCTATACACCAACACCTACTAGCCCGGCACATATGCACATGATTCCAGCCACAGCATCCCCAGCACCTTTTCCAGCTTACCAACCACCATTGCCAGCAGCAGCTCCTGCTACATTGTTTGGAACAACAAGCCAAAACTATCCAGACTTCCTGACTGGCTCCCTTTTTGACTATGGACAGCACACATCGCCAGCACATCAACACACAGCAAAACCCAGCCACACAGACAATATCTTACCATCACTAGCCACACAGCCACCTGTTCATTCTACATGCGCTCAACCTCAACGAGTGGAACAACATTCACCACATCACGCCAGCCGGCGACGCAAGCGCTCAAATACTCCACGATCTAGGCGTGGGAGCCGAAGAAGAAGTCGAAGCACACGGCGTCAACATCGCCGACAATATCACCGCAAGTCACGCAGCAGAGCAAGGGCAAAACGGTCAGAACGAAATCCCAGCACATCGTCCAGACCCAGATCCAGACACGCTAAGCATCACCATCATCAGCGTTCATCCACTCGACGACAGCAACACCAAGCACCCACGCAGTCTGAGAACATAGCAAGCCCAACACCGCAGACACCAGCACACACAATAATGCCACCACCACTGCTACTGCCACCACCACTACCACCACCACTACTACCGCCACCACCACTACCACCACCACTATTACCACCACCACTACCACCTCCGCCACCGCCACCAGCGCCACAACCGACAACGGTGCCACCACAGACATTATCAGCCCAAGTCCTACGAGTGGCAACACGAACAGCCACTTCCAACGCCATACCGGCCAGTACGGCGCCACAACCCAGGCACGGATCCACTACTACAGCAACGGCAACATCATCTAACTTAGCAATGACACCAACAACAACACAAGACCACTCCGACGACCCACTTGAAGCAGCTGTTCAACGCAATATCGACAGCAACACATCCGTACTTACACCATGGCAGCCGCCAATCAGAAACCATTACCACCCGTTCAATTACAAAGCACTTCAGCAGCGCTTGCACTCAGCAGCAGCACGTGCTCAGGAACTCACCCCCCCATCAGTGTACTTTCGTTTTTTGCAAGACAGAGATAGCAGTGTTCGTGAAATTGCTACCTTGCTTGAAACATCTTTCCCACCAGGGATTGACCTACCACAAGAACACATCATTCATACACTGTCAAAATATATTGTTACAACTGGGATGCCTATCCAAACTACGCTTGCCCGCATCACGTTCCACCAGCATGACAAATACCGAGTGTGGCAATTACACCTACGCAACATGCCACGCAGCACCTCTACAGCAATGTCGCAAGCAAGCAACTGCCAATACCATTGGGCGCACGCCACCAGTGAAACAGGCTTCTTAGGAACTTTACTGTACGGGATGGTACTACCAACATGTTCTGAAACAATGTCAGGCAGGCAATCTCAAGGCTTCTTCTGTGCAGCAACAATGGATGAGAGCACCATCGTTCAAAAAGTAGTAGACCGCTATCTCAGCGGAAAGGCACATGTTCCTTTTGTACTTGGCGGTACCTTGTGGGCAACACACAAAGCCGTCCCAAGCGGGGGCACATACACAGAGCAGGAAGAGGTCGAGACGCATGGCATCGTACATCGGGCAAGGGACAAAAGGTGGTGTATCCACGCTACGATAGCATCCATTCAGTCCATTTGGATTCTTGAACAACAAGCACACACAACAGAGCCACCGCAAAGTGATCTGATGCGTGAAGATGCTCCGCGGCTGACTTTACAAACCGATGTGGAAATGAGAGGTTATTAAACCTCAGCTCTTGCCCCGTAGTTTCACCAAGTGAACAAGCGACAATATGTTCGTTTTTAAACGGCAAACCAGGTTTGCAAATTCTTGTCACAACACATTTTCACCAGCTTGTTCAATACAGAGTCCATACCACACGTGAGGTGAAAAAAGGTGAAATTCGCACCATTTACGACAATAGGTTGACCTGGCTTTTGTTGTGGATTTTATGCGCGTGGTTGAGTCCTTCAACAAACATGTAGGATTGACACCATACTACCATCAAAGGTTTCATGATTAGTTCAGCATAGACAGAACCTATTGCTTTCATTAGTTGGTTTCAGCAGAAGTTTATAGCAGCTTGATAACGTGCAAGTGTGAGCAGAGCAACTTTGCTCACACACACCGAGCGAGTCGTCCGTGCGTTGTACAGATTATGATGTCCTTTAACCTTCAAGCAGCAGTTGCTATTGGAATGTCTTGAAAATTGAACTGTTTCTTCAGACTGAGCTAATTCGTGCTCAAGTACCGCTCCGATCGTTCTTTCATTGTACAGTCATGTCGTGGCGAAGCACCAGCAGACCGTGGAACTGGCACCAGCACCAGCATTCAGCACCGCACACACCACCACGAGCAACATACCAGCATCCTGACTCACAGTACCGACATGAACCACCAAGCCCACAAGGAACCAAACAGTTCAACCGAGACATACCAGCCAATTTCCAACCTGATGCCAACCACTTTGACACCAAGCAACAGTATGGCCTTTCCTTTCCTCGCCAAGTCACCTCAACAGCCTGGAGTCAGAAGTATCATCTAGCAGGAAGACCCATTGACTCCGTACGACTGTATGAATTGGCTTACCTTGGTTGGTCCAACTGGAGCCTTCGAGCCTTAGCCAATGGCAAATTCACATCACTTGTGTTTGCCCGCAGCATCAAAGAGTCCATTTTCTTCCACCATTTGTCCATGAAACTTCGAGATGAGCATATGGATTTAGATGACATTGCAGCAGCATATTGCCAGCAGCAAGGTATTGCGATCACCGATCCAGATCCCAATCAACTCAAAAAAGCCAAAATTCACCACCTTGTGAATTCCACAGTGGATCATTTCCGGCAATTCTCCAATACAAGCTTACAAGAAGCCCAAGACAAAATTCGACAGCTGGAAGCACAGCTAGCAGCAACCCAGACCATTTCCCAGGTACCCACTGACGAAGAGCAAGCCGCATCCCCACAACCTCACCCGCCAACCACACCTGATGAAGCACCACCGTCACCAACACCCGCACGCAAACGAAAGCCCGACACATCCAACACACAAACGGCCAAAAGATCGCGCACTTTGACGGACATGGGGATCACCAAACGGCCGGGCAACCATGACACCAAAGACACACAAAGAACACGCAAACACACAACCTCACCCACTGCCGTACCGGCAGCGGGCGCACATGATGTACCAACCAGCACTACTATTGGAGACCTTCAAGCCAAAATCACGCAACTCCCTGGCACCAATACTGTCAGGCCATTTGCCTCAGCATCGCCCAACAACAGCACGGCCAAAACCGTTGATGCCTGGATCAAAAAGCAGAGCATTCCCAAACAACACCAAGCAGCATTGCAAGAAGCTCTTGCAACACTCACCGGACTTCTCAAGAAGATCCCAAAGCCCGAGCAAAGCACCTTTGCAGACAAGGCCGCCTCACTCGGCCTGCCAGTATCAGTGGCATCGAAAGCCCGCGCGGATGAGCTCTACAAGTTGCTGCTTTTTGGGGTGACACAGCTTGAGTGACTAGATCGAGATGACCCGAAACATGTACAGTTTGCTGCCGCATGTATCGTCTTCTTCGGTTGTCTCGAACATTTTCCGCTTGATCAAAACTGTTGTTCTGTATCTGTTCGGTTGGTTCTCCGTGTTGCTGTTTCTTTCTGTGTTTTGTATTGGATTACAAATCATCCTAATCAAAATTCGTGTCGAAAATGGAACCGAAGATTCAGTCGGACACATTTGAAAGATGTCCGCACTTTTGAGGATATGCGCCAGTTGTTTCACCAATCCAATGTTGTATATATTTTGCTGCATGTTTACGGCACAGCAAAACTCAACATACACTTGTCGTCTACAGAACATTACATCGGCAGCACCATACACACATTACATGATCGACAGAACACCCGACACCGCAAGCTGAAACAATTACAAAACGGTCAACCAGTATCGTGTGAGCTTGCATTGCATTGGTTCTGTAGCCAAGGCAACTACTATCAGTTTGTACCACTCCCGTTATTAACAACCTCGTCACAACTGCAAACACGAACACTGGAAAGTTACATGATCCAGCTTTGGTGCCCACCACTCAACTATCCACTCATAATGCAACGCAAGGTCACTAAACAACATTCAACACCACACTTGCGACAAGCAATCGCCAACACATTCCTAGGACATGGCCAGCGACTGTATGCGCGACTCCGCCGCCGCATGATGTACAAGCAAGTATTCCACTTTTACAACCACAACCTGTCCAAACACACCACTGCCTGGCTTCAACTACACGTACTCGCGGAACAAAGCCAACGGTCGTTTGACATGCAAAAGTTTATCCGTTCCAACAACACACACTCAGATCACCTATTTGCACTCTACAAACTTTCGAACAACATGGAAGATCCACCAAGAACAAGAGTTCGCAGTTTGATCAAATCAGCTATTCAATTTCGACAACTACCACTACCGCCAAGTCCTAGACCACTGATACTGCCTCTACTGAGCCACAAAACATTCAGTCACCAAACACGCCACTGGCTTCGGCAGATAGCCATTCAACACAAACAATGGCTACCACCTTTTCACATTCCAAAATGCAACATTACGGCAGGAAAGCATACCACCATGCAACAAGCCCTTTTCAGCCACTTTTCCTGGATGAAGAAATTCACCTGGAACGAACCTCCACCATGTTCTTGCCAACAACTTTTTGCAAAACACCCACGGCTTACCAGCACTACAATATGTGATCAACCACATATTGCCAGTCCTGCTGCAAACCTGAATGTCCCAGCACGACTCGCAAATTTCTTAGCCACGCATGCTGGCACACAAGTGTACCCTACAAAACACCACTACTGTCAACAAACTTGGCCCAAACTACAACGCTGGCTGCAACATTACAACATTAACACAATCACGTATGCAGACTGGCAGAGTTACATTGAACAACAGTGGCCACAGCACTTGCAGCAATCCAAACAATGGATTGGGCACAGCGACATTCAATACCTCAGAAAGATTATGCAACAGTTTGTGGTTCACTGTCGCGACCATGCTGCTACAGCCATTTTTGTGTATTGTCCTTTTCTCTACTGGACAGTCCTCAAGAAAACATTTGGAGATTCATCGGTGTACACCCACCTCACTTTGACACCACCACAAGCAACACAATACCTACAACAGCTTACACATCAACCCTGGCTTCAAAAATACAAATGGGCATACAACACCAACAGCGACTGCCCAACAGCCTACATACTATTGAAGCAGAAAAAACAATTCCTTGCCGCCAGGCCCATCATCAACTATCGTGGTTTTGTTTTTGAGAAGCTTCTCAAAGCCACAGCCATCGTTCTACAGCAGATGCTTCAAGCCTGCATGTCCAAGACGTTTGGACTACAATCACTCCAGCAAATTTTCTATACACTCCACACTTTCTTTCACAATGCACCAGCAGACCTGGACCTTGCCATTTACAACCAAGATTTGGCAGGGTTTTTTACATCCATACCAGCAGACCGCATCCTTCACGCACTTGCCAAGCTGTTGAAGCAATATCAACAACAACACCCACATGTAAATAACGACACTGTTTTCACAGTGGACATGCAACAGCCAGACACCACACTACGACTTTTTCGAGGACGGCCTCGGCGAGCTGCAATGACAAAACGACAGATCAGGTTTGGAGACATTTACAACATATGCAGTTTGTCTCTCCAGGCATCAATTTTTTCACAGCTCCAGCAAACATTTCAGCAAATTCGCGGCAGCGCAATTGGCAACCAAATCAGCCCAGTCCTGGCAAACATCACGGTCAGTCTGACCGAGCAAGATTGGCTAAACCGACCACAGGTACAACAATATCTTCACACACACTCAAACAGAATACTGATCACACGATACGTTGACAACAGGCTTGTACTCATTGACCAATCCCAACAGCACCACGCAATCATCCAACCATTCTTACAAGACACCTTTTACCAAGAACCGGTCATCCTTGAGGATGAACCAGACAATTCCTTTTTGGGCTGCACTATTGACTTACAAAAACATACATTGTCTTACATTCAACCAAACAATGCTTGGCAGTTTCAATCTTTTGGCTCTGCAGCTTCCACACAACACAAGCTCTCTGCCGCATACAGCCGCATCTGCCTAGCAGCAAGACACAGCCACCCATACAAGCAAGCACAGCATGATGTTGAGTTTTTAATTCAATCGTATGTTTCACTTGGTTATCCGT
Organism: Cladocopium goreaui; assembly: GCA_947184155.2. Lineage (NCBI taxonomy): Eukaryota > Dinophyceae > Suessiales > Symbiodiniaceae > Cladocopium > Cladocopium goreaui. The sequence goes on from CAMXCT020002535.1 coordinate 252,447, forward strand.
ACAAGCCATTACGCGCTATGGCAGCCAGAATGTTGAGCATCCGGCGGTAAGTTT
>CAMXCT020002535.1:257500-305000 GCA_947184155.2 Cladocopium goreaui
GTTCTAAGCAATGACATCAGAACTGATATGATATGCCATGAAAGATTCAGATCCTGGGCGCGTATGAATCATGTAGCTAGCTATCGCAAGCTGGAGTGTCTGAGCCGGAGCTCTAACATTACAAAATTGCTGGCCTTGGCCGTCGCCCTTAAAATTTGAAGCGTGTCTCAGCATCACGCTGGCGGCGTGGCAGGGGCTGGGGTGCGAGAATCCGTTGAAGATCTCCGATCTTGCGGTGGATCACGAGCAGCGGTCTCATCCACTGCGCTTTCTTGGGCTGGTTGCGCCCCTGCCTGGCGATCATGCCACAGGGCTCTCCTGTCCCGAATGGACACCTTGCAGCACTGCATGGCCTGGTTGTGGAAACGGATCTGGTTAGAGGGATTTGTGGACCAGCCTCGCAAAACCACTGTGACATCTTTCTTGCCGTTTGAATTTGGCACCACCTTTTCGTCCACGTAGCCCAGGCGAGGAAAGCGCTGGAACGCTGCAACCAAAACGTCCTTCACCTGCAAGATGGCAAGGAACGGAGCGGCAATAATTGTAGAGAGATTATGTGTTAGTTGATTGACCCATGTGACTAAATACATGCAGAAGGGTAAGGACAAGAAACATCCCTTGCCAAAGTTCTGGCCTGCCCCTGCGCTGGACGGATTTTGCGACGTTTGTTATCAACCTTGGTGTCAATGTGGTGGTAGAGGTCCACAGTACGACCCAATTTAAACCTGCTTTGGCCACTGAGTAGAACTTTTTGAACTAGCATGCGGTCCTGAAACAACTTGTCCTGGAAGATCATGGCGTTGTCTGTGCCCAATCCTTGCTTGAACAGTTCAGACGGCATGTGAGAAAAACCCAAAGGTGTTTCATCCGGCTCCATCTCCTCATCTGGAACCCCTTCCTCCAAATCCTGAAGCTCCACCGGCTGGTGCGCAATCTCAATAGGTGGAGCTCCTGTGAGACAGGTTCTTTTGCAGGCTCAACTGCAACGCGTGGCCTGGGTTGTGTTGCGGCTGGCTCTGCAAACGCACCGGAATTCCTCACAGGCTTGGAGATGTCGGCTTCACTGTCTGAATTTTCCGGTTGCTCACCAGAGGAAGGTAGAGGCCCACGGAACACGGAGCGGATCTGCAAATTCAATTCAACGAGCCGACTTGCCACCTGCACGGGTCCCGTTGGAACGCAAATGCGAGAAAACTTGTCATCTATAGACTATAGATCACTAAGTAAAGGCGCCAGAGAACGAACACATTTGGCATTTTAATAATGAAGCAATGATGTAATTGGGAAACATCTCGCCTCAACGTGCTTCGCAGTCACGAGCAAATTGCCAGCCTCATCAACAGTGCTGTCGCCACTAGCCAAAGCCAAGACAGCTATTGCAGCAGAAACTTGGCCATGGTGAGCTGCTGCTGCGGCGTGAAGTGCTTGCATTGAAGAATCCGAAGTCTCTGCCCGAACGCTTTGAGCAACTTGGTTGCCTGAGAAACCATGTAAGCCGAAGGTCTCAATGGATTTCTATGTGTGGCTCGTGAAAGTAAACCCAGTATGAGAATCCCCACATGAACACAGCTGGGGATATGTCAATAAACTTCATTCCAAGCCACCCAGAAGCATCTTGCGAGCAGTTTCTTCCATGGCCAGCACGGAATGTGGGCGGCCACGAAAGAAGTCCGCCACACGCTTAGCGCCAGATTGCAAATGCTTGGTAGGGTCTTGCATGTGCCAGCGCCCAGAAATGCGAAATTCTGTCTGTAAGCCCCCTGCAAAGGAAAGAAGGAAACATGGACAAGAACTGGAAAAACAAGGAAGCGGAGCTAGAACAGAGCAAGTTAGACACCAGTATATTGAATTTGACACCGGGCCTCCAGCAATGGCCACGAAGCGAACACGCGAAGGAACCCCATCTGGCAAAGTCATGGGAAAGCCTTCCTCCCCATGCTCCTCATCAGCCACGTCCGCCTTGTCGCTGAAGTAGCTTGGATTCCCCACAACATCAGTCCACCCGAAAATAGTGGCCTGCAAAGGAGTGAGTGGAAGCCAGGTCCACTGCGGTAAGTCAGGATCAGCATCCAACATGCTCTGAGGGAGAGCATCATGGCGAGCAACGCTGTGGTCAACACACAGCAGGAATCTCTCCTTTGTTGCGGCAGTGTGCTGTCCTTGTAGGCCCCGCTCCATCGCAATGATTTTCGAAGGGTGGGCATTGCCCAAGATGCTGAGGCTGATGTGTTGAGAACTGTTCCCTTCATACGTGGTTGCCCTCTTGGTCTTTCCGCGTTGGATCAGAGTATTCAAGGTGGAAGCATGCGGGTTGACTGCTCCGGAGCGGGCCTTGTCGCCAGGGCAACCCAAAAGGCTCAAGCTCTCCAGCATTTCGTAGGCCCCGTCCAAATTCCATGCCTGTCCATACCACAAGCGGGCAGTGTCTTTGTCTTTCTTGGTGCCATACTCAAATTGAGGAAAATCAGTGCTGCACCGATAGAAAAACTCAGACATAGTGACACTCTGGACACTGACGGATTTTGCCACGAATGGTACGGCGGCATCGCCTTCTGTGTCCCCCCGCAAGGTTTTGCCATGCTCTGTGGCCAACTGCTGGACACATACATCGGCTTGCTCCTTAGCACAATGGAACTGGATGACATGAAACAAGCTTATAGACGAACCCAACAAACGCTTGCAGAAAGAAGAAAGCTACGACTCATGCGGGCACCAAGATGCGAACAGCATTTCGAGAGCGTTGTGCAGCCTGCTCTTGCCTTTCTGGGGCTTGGCCACATGAATAGCTAGCAGAGCCAAGGGTGATGGTTTCTGAGACCACAGCTCTACCGAAGCACCATTTGTTAGGGCTGGCATGGCGGCAGCCAACATCGTTGTGGTTGCAAACAAGCCTTGGCAAGTCGCGACACTGATGGGAAGGAGAAAGTCGTGGATACTTTGAGGAAGATGTTCGGATGAGAAATTGTCCCGGACAACATCCAAGGCATGCTGGAGCAAACCATCCGTATCCAGGTCTGACAACTCATCCGTAGACGCCGGCATGGCTAGCAACTGCTTGGTCAAGTGTTGCAGTATGTCTGCCAGTTTGCTATAAGTGCCTGAACGAAAACGGCTTTGGTAATGATACGATTCCTGCCAGCAACATCACGTTGACTGGAAGAAAAGCAGCCATGCACCCAGCGAAGATGGAACATGATTGCTTCATGTGTTGGCCACCTGTCAACAACAGAAACGCCCAACAAAGTACAGGATTCCCAAAGCAGCACGCCTGCATGTGGGCTTTAAGGCAGCGCAAGCGCCTGACAAGCGGTTGGTGACTAGAGTGACTGGAGACAAATCAACGGGCTCAGTTTGGGGCATGCCATTCACATGTGAGAATGTATATATCAATGTGTTCGCAACCTTTAACGAAACTCCGCTTCCTCGTTCCGAATCACTTTGCCGTGGGCTACCCCGTGGTAAGTAAGTCTATATGGGCGGCTGGGTAGCGGCCGGTGGCAAATGGTGGTGGGTGGGTGGGTGATGGCGATTGGCCGGTGGCATGGCTAGCCGGAAGCGGTGTCAGGTGAGAATGTGGTGGCCGGTGGCCGGTGGCATGCCTGGCCGGTAGCCGATGGCCGGTGGCCGGTGGCATCGGTGGCCGGTGGCATGGGCGGCCGGTGGCATGGCCGGCCGGTGGCATGGCGGGCCGCCGGAGGCAAATGGCCGGCGGCATGGGTGGCTGTTGGCCGGTGGCATGGCTGGCCGGTAGCCGATGGTGGCCAGTGGCCGGTGGCCGGTGGCCGGTGGCATGGCTGGCCGGTGGCATGGCTGGCCGGTGGCCGTTGGCCGGTGGCATGGCTGGCCGGTGGCCGTTGGCCGGTGGCATGGCTGGCCGGTAGCCGATGGCCGGTGGCCGGTGGCCGGTGGCATGGCTGGCCGCCGGTTGAGCTGCAGGAGCCGATCTACAAGGAAGGCAAGAGGCAGAGGGGCGTTGTGATGTGTCAAATCGTTGCCGAGCCCAAGACTTTGCAAGCCCTTCATGTTGTCCGGTGGTGTGGGCGTGGTTGCGAAGGCAAAGGTATCAAATATTGGTGCAACGATTTGACACATCACAACGCCCCTCTGCCTCTTGCCTTCCTTGTAGATCGGCTCCTGCAGCTCAGACCTGCAGTGAGGACAATGTGTGCGACATGAAGACACCCACTGCACCGCCATACCACGCACAACAGGGTTGCGGAAGATACAGCGCCACACCGTATCCTAAAGCAGAAAGAAACAGCACCTGCGGCATGGACAAAGCATCCACAGTAACCTGGCCTGCTCAAGTTTCAAGAGCAAGTTCAAATTCAGATTTAAAATGATTTAGACGCGAGAACAGAAGCCATCAGGTTGGAAAGTCTAAGCCGTAGCGCGCACCAGCCATTTTTCTGTCCAAAAGCACAAACGTCTTCCGGTCTCCTGTCCGGACTTTGACGCGCCTGCCACTTGCTAGCCATGAGTGTTTCAATGAGTTCTAAGCAATGACATCAGAACTGATATGATATGCCATGAAAGATTCAGATCCTGGGCGCGTATGAATCATGTAGCTAGCTATCGCAAGCTGGAGTGTCTGAGCCGGAGCTCTAACATTACAAAATTGCTGGCCTTGGCCGTCGCCCTTAAAATTTGAAGCGTGTCTCAGCATCACGCTGGCGGCGTGGCAGGGGCTGGGGTGCGAGAATCCGTTGAAGATCTCCGATCTTGCGGTGGATCACGAGCAGCGGTCTCATCCACTGCGCTTTCTTGGGCTGGTTGCGCCCCTGCCTGGCGATCATGCCACAGGGCTCTCCTGTCCCGAATGGACACCTTGCAGCACTGCATGGCCTGGTTGTGGAAACGGATCTGGTTAGAGGGATTTGTGGACCAGCCTCGCAAAACCACTGTGACATCTTTCTTGCCGTTTGAATTTGGCACCACCTTTTCGTCCACGTAGCCCAGGCGAGGAAAGCGCTGGAACGCTGCAACCAAAACGTCCTTCACCTGCAAGATGGCAAGGAACGGAGCGGCAATAATTGTAGAGAGATTATGTGTTAGTTGATTGACCCATGTGACTAAATACATGCAGAAGGGTAAGGACAAGAAACATCCCTTGCCAAAGTTCTGGCCTGCCCCTGCGCTGGACGGATTTTGCGACGTTTGTTCTCAACCTTGGTGTCAATGTGGTGGTAGAGGTCCACAATACGACCCAATTTAAACCTGCTTTGGCCACTGAGTAGAACTTTTTGAACTAGCATGCGGTCCTGAAACAACTTGTCCTGGAAGATCATGGCGTTGTCTGTGCCCAATCCTTGCTTGAACAGTTCAGACGGCATGTGAGAAAAACCCAAAGGTGTTTCATCCGGCTCCATCTCCTCATCTGGAACCCCTTCCTCCAAATCCTGAAGCTCCACCGGCTGGTGCGCAATCTCAATAGGTGGAGCAGGCGGTAAGACAGGTTCTTTTGCAGGCTCAACTGCAACGCGTGGCCTGGGTTGTGTTGCCGCTGGCTCTGCAACGCACCGGAATTCCTCACAGGCTTGGAGATGTCGGCTTCACTGTCTGAATTTTCCGGTTGCTCACCAGAGGAAGGTAGAGGCCCACGGAACACGGAGCGGATCTGCAAATTCAATTCAGCGAGCCGACTTGCCACCTGCACGGAGCCCGTTGGAACGCAAATGCGAGAAAACTTGTCATCTATAGACTATAGATCACTAATTAAAGGCGCCAGAGAACGAACACATTTGGCATTTTAATAATGAAGCAATGATGTAATTGGGAAACATCTCGCCTCAACGTGCTTCGCAGTCACGAGCAAATTGCCAGCCTCATCAACAGTGCTGTCGCCACTAGCCAAAGCCAAGACAGCTATTGCAGCAGAAACTTGGCCATGGTGAGCTGCTGCTGCGGCGTGAAGTGCTTGCATTGGAGAATCCGAAGTCTCTGCCCGAACGCTTTGAGCAACTTGGTTGCCTGAGAAACCATGTAAGCCGAAGGTCTCAATGGATTTCTATGTGTGGCTCGTGAAAGTAAACCCAGTATGAGAATCCCCACACATGAACACAGCTGGGGGATATGTCAATAAACTTCATTCCAAGCCACCCAGAAGCATCTTGCGAGCAGTTTCTTCCATGGCCAGCACGGAATGTGGGCGGCCACGAAAGAAGTCCGCCACACGCTTAGCGCCAGATTGCAAATGCTTGGTAGGGTCTTGCATGTGCCAGCGCCCAGAAATGCGAAATTCTGTCTGCAAGCCCCCTGCAAAGGAAAGAAGGAAACATGGACAAGAACTGGAAAAACAAGGAAGCGGAGCTAGAACAGAGCAAGTTAGACACCAGTATATTGAATTTGACACCGGGCCTCCAGCAATGGCCACGAAGCGAACACGCGAAGGAACCCCATCTGGCAAAGTCATGGGAAAGCCTTCCTCCCCATGCTTCTCATCAGCCACGTCCGCCTTGTCGCTGAAGTAGCTTGGATTCCCCACAACATCAGTCCACCCGAAAATAGTGGCCTGCAAAGGAGTGAGTGGAAGCCAGGTCCACTGCGGTAATTCAGGATCAGCATCCAACATGCTCTGAGGGAGAGCATCATGGCGAGCAACGCTGTGGTCAACACACAGCAGGAATCTCTCCTTTGTTGCGGCAGTGTGCTGTCCTTGTAGGCCCCGCTCCATCGCAATGATTTTCGAAGGGTGGGCATTGCCCAAGATGCTGAGGCTGATGTGTTGAGAACTGTTCCCTTCATACGTGGTGGATGTTCTCGTTGCCCTCTTGGTCTTTCCGCGTTGGATCAGAGTATTCAAGGTGGAAGCATGCGGGTTGACTGCTCCGGAGCGGGCCTTGTCGCCAGGGCAACCCAAAAGGCTCAAGCTCTCCAGCATTTCGTAGGCTTCGTCCAAATTCCATGCCTGTCCATACCACAAGCGGGCAGTGTCTTTGTCTTTCTTGGTGCCATACTCAATTTGAGGAAAATCAGTGCTGCACCGATAGAAAAACTCAGACATAGTGACACTCTGGACACTGACGGATTTTGCCACGAATGGTACTGCGGCATCGCCTTCTGTGTCCCCCCGCAAGGTTTTGCCATGCTCTGTGGCCAACTGCTGGACACATACATCGGCTTGCTCCTTAGCACAATGGAACTGGATGACATGAAACAAGCTTATAGACGAACCCAACAAACGCTTGCAGAAAGAAGAAAGCTACGACTCATGCGGGCACCAAGATGCGAACAGCATTTCGAGAGCGTTGTGCAGCCTGCTCTTGCCTTTCTGGGGCTTGGCCACATGAATAGCTAGCAGAGCCAAGGGTGATGGTTTCTGAGACCACAGCTCTACCGAAGCACCATTTGTTAGGGCTGGCATGGCGGCAGCCAACATCGTTGTGGTTGCAAACAAGCCTTGGCAAGTCGCGACACTGATGGGAAGGAGAAAGTCGTGGATACTTTGAGGAAGATGTTCGGATGAGAAATTGTCCCGGACAACATCCAAGGCATGCTGGAGCAAACCATCCGTATCCAGGTCTGACAACACATCCGTAGACGCCGGCATGGCTAGCAACTGCTTGGTCAAGTGTTGCAGTATGTCTGCCAGTTTGCTATAAGTGCCTGAACGAAAACGGCTTTGGTAATGATACGATTCCTGCCAGCAACATCACGTTGACTGGAAGAAAAGCAGCCATGCACTCAGCGAAGATGGAACATGATTGCTTCATGTGTTGGCCACCTGTCAACAACAGAAACGCCCAACAAAGTACAGGATTCCCAAAGCAGCACGCCTGCATGTGGGCTTTAAGGCAGCGCAAGCGCCTGACAAGCGGTTGGTGACTAGAGTGACTGGAGACAAATCAACGGGCTCAGTTTGGGGCATGCCATTCACATGTGAGAATGTATATATCAATGTGTTCGCAACCTTTAACGAAACTCCGCTTCCTCGTTCCGAATCACTTTGCCGCGGGCTACCCCGTGGTAAGTAAGTCTATATGGGCGGCTGGGTAGCGGCCGGTGGCAAATGGTGGTGGGTGGGTGGATAATGGCGATTGGCCGGTGGCATGGCTAGCCGGAAGCGGTGTCAGGTGAGAATGTGGTGGCCGGTGGCCGGTGGCATGCCTGGCCGGTAGCCGATGGCCGGTGGCCGGTGGCCGGTGGCATGGCTGGCCGGTGGCATGGCGGGCCGCCGGTGGCCGGCGGCATGGGTGGCCGTTGGCCGATGGTGGCCAGTGGCCAGTGGCCGGTGGCCGGTGGCCGGTGGCATGGCTGGCCGGTGGCATGGCTGGCCGGTGGCATGGCTGGCCGGTGGCCGTTGGCCGGTGGCCGTTGGCCGGTGGCATGGCTGGCCGTTATAGCCGATGGCCGGTGGCCGGTGGCCGGTGGCATGGCTGGCCGCCGGTGGCCAATGGCCGGCGGCATGGCTGCCCGTTGGCCGGTGGCATGGCTATAGCCGGTAGCCGATGGCCGGTGGCGGTGGGCGGTGGCCTGGCTGGCCGGTGGCAGGGCTGGCCGGTGGCCGGTGGCCGTTGGCCGGTGGCATGCACGGCTGGCCGGTAGCCGATGTTGGCCAGTGGCAGGTGGCCGGTGGCCGTTGGGGTGGCATGGCTGGCCGGTGGCATGGCTGGCCGGTGGCCGTTGGGGTGGCATGGCTGGCCGGTAGCCGATGGCCGGTGGCCGGTGGCCGGTGGCATGGCTGGCCGCCGGTGGCCAATGGCCGGCGGCATGGCTGGCCGTTGGCCGGTGGCATGGCTATAGCCGGTAGCCGATGGCCGGTGGCATGGCTGGCCGGTAGCCGATGGCCGGTGGCCGGTGGCCGGCGGCCGGCCGCGAAATAAGTCTATTGTGACCTCAGTCGAAATACTACCATGCCACCCACCACCACTACCACTACACCACCAGGCACTTCATCGCCACTGGTCTTGACACCAAATCCAAATCCAACTATCCGCATCCTCCAACCCAACGACCCTTCTCGTCCTCCAAGTGACCCACCATATCGACCTTGGACGAACACAGACGATCAAGAGCTGATCAACCTCAAACAGGACACAAAATTCCGTCCTTCGTGGAAGGCGATCGGAGCTCGACTTCGTCGTGATCCTCAGGTGTGCAAACTGAGATGGGGAATCTTGAAACAAACGGACCAACATGGTCACGTTCATCCGCCTCATGAACCGGAGGCTGAGGACTAAACGGCCGTGACATTCCAAAAGGAAAAAAAAGGAGTGCACCTACCTTAAAATTTCGGACATGCCGCTCTTTGGTCCCTTATTTTGTCCTGTTTCTCCTTTTTTCGCTTCTATTCCTCTTTCCTTCACTCTTCCTTTCCTTTTTCTTTCTGCATGTTGTGCAAATTTGGTTTCTCTAGCACATATGGCTCACTCATCCGATTACGTACGAATTGCCCCAGATCGTTCCCGCTCACGGGACGAACCCATGTGGCAGAATCGCAACCAACAACGGCGCAGTCAATATCGCGACACATGGCATGAAGTACCACCAGTACGTCGACCCAGGCAAGTGCTCATCATCGTCAATCTTGAAGCAGTTCGTCCACTCATGGCCAAAGTCCATGGTGATGTCATGGATTCAACAACCTGCGATGCTTTGCCTTCTCTTGGTAGAATGGAAGAACTTGCTCTGTTCACCTACCATGTCTTGATCCACACATACCATGTGGAAACATTCACGGTGAACAACTTGCTGTCCTACATCAGCCAACACATCTTGTACACGTGGGATCGTCATCTTGAACCCACTTCTATGGATCTCCGTTGGCAAGACCAGACTGGGGACACATTCATCCTTCGCAATGAGTACCGCCTGATTGATCTTCTCCATGAATTTCGCCCTCATTGGACTGAAGGTCAAGAATTTGGGATCCTGTTTCCGAACAACATTCGACCTTTCACGTCCCAGAATCAGCCATATATCATGCGCCTGAGTTGCCATGAGGCACTTCCCAACCGCAACATGCTTCCATAAATGGGAAAAAAGCCCGCCTTGCTCCATGTTCCATTTACTTAACCCCAAAAAAAGGGTTTTCGTCATCACTTAACATCGCATTAACACGATTCCTCTTCAACCCTGTGTCATTCCTCAGCTCTTGGCTTCAGTTTTGAGATTACAAAACGAGATTCTTTCCTCGCCGGTATTAACTCGCCTCGGGCACCGACGAGCATGCAACGTCGTCAGCTCCATCTCCAGGGGCAGTCCAGCAGTGGTGCTACATCCTCAGGTCAAAGACCGCAACCAAGCACCGCCATGGGCATATTGGCCCCACAATCCCATCATGGGATAGACCATAGCGGCAGCTCCTCTCAGACTCACCACTACGGGTATACGTCAACTGCCCCGTCAGTTCCTCTACCTGATGCATCTGCCCACCATCTCCACGAAGAAGCCTACCCACTCCAGGCGGAAATTGAACAACAACACCGAGTTCTCCACACTCACATCTTTAAAGCGGTCATTTCACCTCACCAAACCGGCGTCAATCGCCTTATGGTGACAGAAGTGGATTGTTTCGGTGTTCAACGGAACCGTCAACCGGAGTTCTTCTTCAACGGAATTGTTGGTCACATTCGTGCAGGCCGTCACGGGTGGATTAGCAGTTGGGAACAATCTACCCAACTAGCCAACTACTGGCGTCGTCACTTCAATATCCCTGAAGTGAACAATGAGAACGACTCTTGGCAACATCATCCGCAAGCGTCTGACAATGCTGATCGACCTGAAGAAAGCCAAGAAACAACACTGGAATCAGAGATGGACGACACTGACTCCATCGCTGCCAATGTCGGTACGGCATCGGTTCCAAGTCAGATTCACCAGCTGGCCACAGTCCTCTGGAACATTCTCAACAATGACAGGGACTCCAATGCTGCGATCCTCGAGAAGCTTGAAAACCCAGGAGATGACTTGAGCACCAACCCGGTCCAGGTCTTCACGGTAACAGACCTGGCCCACCTTGCAAGCCATTTGGCTCTGACGACACACGTCCTCTCCCAGCAGGCACAGAACATGGAAGAATTGTCCGAAATCGATGACTAGCGACAAGATGAACTTCCTGCCGATGCCGTTCTGAGCAGACCGGATAATTCAATTGCATTTCACTCCCTGTGTTTTGATTTTGCTTCAATCGCTACATCCTGTCTCAGGGATAAGATAAGAGCTTCGCTAACTTTCATGCAGTTGAAAAATCAGCCTCGCGGCAGCGAGGCGTGTGTGTGGAACATCTGAAAAGATGTAAAACTTCTAACTTGCTTGCTGAGTTTGCAATGACCGTTTTTTCATCATTGATGCCGGTAGCCGTTTGGTTTTTTCACTTGACCTTCTGATAGGGGTTCACGCCTTTTCTAGCAGGGGGGTCATCCACGACCTTGACTGATGACCCAACGAAGAGGGTCAAGGTTCGTGCTGATATCACGGCTGATCACCGTGACGTACCTGCTTCAATTTTCATATCAATTTTCTGAAATGGGAAGTGGCCAACCCAAAAACCACCTTGTCGTTTGAAAGATCACGAGTTGGTTCAGATGGAACAATTGCATCTAGCAAGGACGTAGAAAGAATTCCTTTACACTGTCTCTCGCGACTAGTCATTTACCATTTCCTGTCAAGTTTTACTGAAGTGTTTTTGCACGTACGATGCATTCCACATCAATAATTCGATAAGCTATTTCTGAGCAAGTGTGTGTGTGTGTGTTCTGTTGTGTTCTGTTGTCATGGGCATGCTGCATATGCTGCATGTCGAATCTCAGGAAATGATGGTTTTCTTGGCTTTCTAACCCGGGATGCAGATAGACAATGATAACAGATTTGTTTTCTGCAGTATTTGTTTAAGGATCGAATAGGTAAAGTGGGCTTGGTGACCGGCCAAACCGAGACCAAAGCTGCGATCAGTTCTGTGCCCCTGGCAACTGTGATGTGGACAAGATCCGAATGGTTAATGACTATGACCTGCAATTCCTGGCTGTGGAAAATGGAGGAACATGTGTTGGTAATTTTCAAAATGGTAATTCACCGGGCAACCCATCAATAGCTTTGCAAACTTCTGGGACCACTTGCTGGCGTAACGCAGTAGATCCATCAAAGCAAGCTACGTGCGAAGCACCACCTGCCAACTCTGTTGACCGACGAGTGTGCTACTGCATACCTACTGTTGGAGGAGGTCAGGGCGACCCCCATATCCACAGCTTGTGGGGAGCCCGCTACACCTTGCTGCAGCAAGGCGTTTTCATCGCCTGGAACTTCACCAAGGCTGTGCCAGCATCAGCTCTGCCAGGTGCAGCTCCAGCTCGTGGATGGCAGCTCCTGGCGGCCTATGCAGGCGATCACTTCACTACGCAAGGCCTGCTGCTCCTGGACCGCTCCGGGCAGTCCATGGAGATCACCGCAAAAGATTGCGCTTGGCGTGTCCAGGAGAAGAAATCCCCATGGCGCAAGGCGCAGGTGGAGTTGCTATTGGCAGAAGATGGGACGACCAGCCTCCAAGTGAAGAAGCTACACGAGAAACTCGGCGAAACCAAGATGTTGAGGTCTGCAATCCTCTTGAAGATGATGGATTCAGGTTCCAAAATGAAGAAGATTGCGAACCTTGTGGTCCATTGCAGGCCAAACGATCACCTGGACTTCAAGATGGCGATGTTCCAGAAGAAGGACATCAAGCATGTGGGCGGCGAACTTGGAGTGGCTCCAGACGAAAACCACAACTACCACTTCTTGTTCAGCAAGCAAGGCATGATGCGAATGAGGGCGGACCAAGAGTTTAAGGCTGGGATGATTCAGGGACATTTCGCAAAAGATGGAGACACATGTCCAGACTCCCCGTTCCCAGAGAGACTAGTGACTGCTACTATTGTGTTGCTGACAGCAGTTGTGGAAGGTACTATACTTTGAATGCATCAATAAAATTGTCTTCAGCACCGCTAAGGGGCTTTAAATACAGTGGATATTCTAACGGATTCCTGACACTTCAAGTATAGTATCCGAGATTTTCCCGAACACTTTTCCCTTCTCAGCTGATCGTCAGAGCAGTCAAATGTATAGATACGATTAGATATGTTATAGTATTATGTATACATATTATGTATATGTATGTATATGTAAGAAGTGATGCTGGGTGTACTTGAACCCAGTTTCATACCATTCCATACTGTTTTGAGGCACCTGAATCGTGGGTGACCTTGGGTGGCAGCCCAGCTGGCTCCGCATACTTGGAGAAGAAACACCAAGCAGGGACAGGCTTTCTGGAGACACAGAGCTGCGGTGACGATCAGAAGAAAAGTGCCACAGCCATTTGCGCAAAGCATCTCCAGGAAACACGTCACCCACAAATGTTTGCAGAGTGTGTGTACGACATATGCCAAGGAGGTGATGAATCTTTCGCCGAAACTGCGGCAGCGTTCCTTTTGCCGCTTGAGGAATCCAGCACGTGAGACTGCATCCTGTACGAACAGTCTGCGCTGACGCAAAAAAAGCTTTCGTTTTTCCTTGCTGCCGAACTTTTGCAATCTGAATTCCAAGCTTCACTGCCAGGCTTTCCAAAAATCAAACGGTAGCATCGGTCGGTAGCATTCCAAAACTTTCCTGCAATGGGCCATCTGGAAAAGAGCAAGTCTTTGCATTTGCTTCTCTGACGCCTTTGACGCTTGGTGTCTGAGGTTTTCCCGCGACAATTGCCACTAGCCAGGCGCGACACGGAAAGCCATCATGTTTTCCATGTTTTTCGGTCAAAGCTGAACGACTCAGTGGATCCACAAGTATTTAGTGAATTGGTATGCATTCCATTGTATTTACGCTTTTTGGGAGGGGAACCATCCCCAACTCTTTCCAAATGGCACAGCAATGGTGTTTTGCTCCCAATAAGGGACCCCAAAATGAATCGATCTAGTACCAAACCAGAGTTATGAGGAGGATGTTTAATATCAAAGCAGTTGATTCTTCGAGGAGACGTCAAGGCAAAAACTCCATTGTGGCTACCGATTGGATGGAATGTTGGGATCCCGATTTGCAACAGTTCTTGTAATGAAACATATCAAACCATGTTGAACTCTTAAAGGTGATATGTTTGTGTGAAAATGTTGGAAACCACCTAGATTTGCGGGACAATCACCATTGACAATTGTTTCTGTTTGAATATAGCGACTTTGGGGTATAAATGGCCCTATTTATGCAGAAAGCGATGACTAACCAGTGGATTAAGGGATACCTAATTCATTTTCAGAAGCACATCCATATCAGAAGCCATACGATGGCAGTGATGTCGAAACTGAACAATAAGACATTGACTTTTCCACCCCAACTTTGTCTTTGTTTCTTCCCGTGTTGAAGGGTCTTTGCAGCTGGGTATCCACATTGCTCCGAGAAAAATATGGTGTTGTTCAAAGGTTGAAACAAATTATGAACTTGCAGGTTCAATCAACAGCTTGAAGAGAAGAAATCCAAATCCACATACCATGCCACCTCTTTGCAATGTAAAAAAGACAAACTGTAGCAACCGAATTCTTTGGTTGCCCAAGCCTTTCTGGCAGATGTATATTTTTGGCCTCACCGTCACCATCGACAGCAAGGTAAACATGGAAAAGCAGGCTCCAGAGAAGTCGACGGAATGGGCACTTCCAAGAGAAACACGATGCGTATGGGTCCGAAATTCAACGGAGCCACAGCGTTTGGTCATTCTTCGTCTTAACCATCCAGTTTCTTGGAGGTTGTCTTCCCCCAAGAGTTGTTGATTTCAAATTATGTTGTTTAATCCAAAATGTTGATAGTTGAATCCAGAGTTCTGTTGGTTAAAGCCATCATTTTTTGCTGGTGAACTCTCCCATTTCTAGCCCAACTTTGTTGATATATGCCCAGCGTTTCTTTCGTAAAACCTAAAATCTCATTGTTTTCGAACCTTATATTCCCCAGTAGAATTGTCATAATTGGGGTCTTAAATCCACCATATTTCATAAGGAGAATTCCAGAAATGGTGGTACCTCCAAATCATTCATTTGTTTGGTGGGATTGTCCATTCTCAACCAGCTGTTGGGGATCTTCCATTTATGCAAAACTAGTTGTACCTATTACTACTCTATTCCTAGCCATTATAAACCCATATCAACCCATATTAACCCATATTAACCCATATATTCTTAACCCATATAAACATATATAAACCCATATCAACCAAACATTATTAGCCCCATACCCGGAGTGT
This sequence comes from Cladocopium goreaui, assembly GCA_947184155.2. Lineage (NCBI taxonomy): Eukaryota > Dinophyceae > Suessiales > Symbiodiniaceae > Cladocopium > Cladocopium goreaui. Next base: position 272,691 of record CAMXCT020002535.1, read on the forward strand.
CACCATCGCTGCTATGGCGCGCCGCGTTCATGGCGAGTTCGCCGGTTTGAACCAAGAAAATATGGAGTTGTCCGAACATATTTTAACTATCTGGAACCAAAATCTGGGTTAAACATGTCTTAAAATCTGGAAAATATGGAGTTTAGACCCCCTTAAACCATCTTAAACCAATTGGAGATCTGTGTCCAACGTGCATTCGTAGCAAATTCCTCAGATGAAGCGGGCAGTGCTCACTGAACCATGGTTTATGATATTTGATGATCATTTTCCCGAAAAAATTGTTGTAATTGGGTGATATTCCCATCTTCAGAGACACCCGTATGGGGCAATTCCAGGCATATCAAATAGAACAATCACAAGTAGTGGTGTTTGCTATCAATAAATATGGGGATTTAAGATCAAGACTAGGGATTTAAACATCAAACATGGGGATTTGACTACCAATGATCAGCAGAAATATGGATACAACATGATACAACTAGAAAAATCAATGGATATGTTCTGGGTCGATCAACTGCAAGTTTGAATGGTTGATTCATGTTGAATCTCTATGTTTGATGCTTAAACAATGTTAAACCATGAGGTCGTCAGGTGTCCCCTCTCTAACTTGACGGCCCGGCGATCACAGGAGGGTGTACAACTGCCAAAAGGAGTGGAGGAGGAGCAGTCGCGAGATCTTGCTTGTGGTATTTGGATGTATTTGGGTCAAGCAACTCAATAAGGATTCCAAATAAATCCTTTGCAATGGGGATAGGGTATCTAAGATTGACCATGGTATTTTCTGGTTTTTTTTGATCCGGTGCATTGGATCGGGCGTTTGACTCAAGAAGTACACTATCAGATTGGACCAATCAATAGGTACCATGAACCAAGACTTACTGTACTCTTTGGGAATTTTAACAGGCGCCGTACATTTTGGTTGCTCCGATCCTGCAGGAACTTCGTGAAAGCATCGACGGGAAGGTTGGATCTTGGAAACCAATGACCTAGAGATAAGGATCAACAAGTAGAATCATTCCCAATTGAGGGAATTGCTCTATACATATATATATATATAAAGGGGAGGATAGGCCTTGCCCATCTTCCAACTCATCAAACCCAAAACATTTCAAAGCCACCAACCATCTTTTCATCAGCAAAACCATAAGGGGGGGCATACACACTTTAACAATTTCCAATCAAAAATTGGTCAAAATCATCTTTTCAACAAGTCCCCCAAAAGCATATAGAGATGGATAAGGTGGCATAAACTATGATTTCGGGGAATAGATACATGAGTTGGAAGATGGGCAAGGCTACTCTCTTTCAAAAGCCTCCCAGTGCACCTTTTCACTGCGGATGGACTCACGCTCTTGCTTGGTCTTTGGCTAAAAGCCACATGTTTTTTTCGGGCAAATTTGGCCAAAGTTTTCATAACACACCAAGTTTTGATTGACGGCTGTTTTGTCGCCCACCAAGCTTTGGTTGAATTTGTCGCCAAATGTCATGCTTTGAAGGCTCTGTCTGCCACGTTCTGTTCAAGTCTTTTCTGTGCGGTTGGACAAAACTGACTGCGCAAGAAGAAAAGGTCGTCAGCGAAAGGACATTCTCACTGTGCTTGTCCCCTTCACCTAGATTCGGATGAAATCCGCTGTGCCAAGTTCTAAACACGCTTCGGTCAGTGGAGAAACAGCCCCAAACCTTTTTCTGACGTTGGTTTCAAGCGAAAAAGCTTGAATAAATCTGGGCAAGTCTCATATCTCATCAGAAAAATGCCACACCAGTATACGCGTCATCCAGCCAGTGTCAGAGATTAAAGCACCAAAATCCTGATATGGAAGAATATGCACAATAAGCATTGAAATGCTACACTTGGATTTAAAAAGGGGGTCATCAACAAGAAATCAACGCTTCATAATCTCAACCGAATGTCATGCCGTTCCAGCAATACCGCTCCATCCGCCTTTTCTTTCCTTCTCATTTCTTCTCCGTCTCTATAACTACGTTCTTTAGAGCTTCATTCTTTGGGGTGGACATGCTGAACTTCTTGAACTTCTTGACTGTGGTGTCGTTCAAATCACTGTCGTCATCATCATCATCTGGGTCGTGTCCATCACCTGTCGTTGTCCCTGTGCTGGTTGTGTTTGGTCCCTTCTTGGCTCGTTTTTGAATTTCTTTTTCAATGGCTTTGTAGTAGTGTTTCCAACTGGTTTTCCCTCTGAACCAAGCTCATTGAACACTGTAAGTTCCATGGACTGATTTAGCATAGCACGGGCACTCTTGAGTTGCCGCTCTGTCTTTGTGATTTCATTGATGGGGTCGGTGTAGTAGTGTTGAGCAATGTTGTTGATTGCTTTTGGCAGGTCATGAGAACCGGTTGCCTTGGGAGCAGACATGATTCCGTCCAAACTCTGACAATGCTTGAGTTTGATGGTAAATGCCCTCTGCCCTTCATTGCTCGCGCAGTCTCTCAACCAAGCGGTTTCTTTACACACTTTTTTCACTACCTCGCATGTTGCTTTGGCATTTGTAATTCATTCTTCTGCTTTTTCGAGCGCTTCAAGTAGTTCTTCTGGTCTGGTTTGGAATGCCTCCGGGCTGTTTCGTTTTGTTCTTCCTCCTCCGGGCAACAAAGGTTTGACAATCCTTTCTGTGTAAGGGGGTTCATCCGAAGAAACATCCATGGAAGCATCGTCATCACTGTCCATGTCGCCAGTAATGATGCGATTTTCCACTTCTTTGATGGTCAAGGATTTCAAAGGCAAAGGCTTCCGACGGGTAATGATGCAGTTCTCATATTCTTCGACACTCAAGAGTGGCAAAGGTTTCCGACAAGTAAGTTCTGACACCTGAAAGGGGGAAACAAATATTTCCAAAACCCCAAATGAGAACCACCCTGACCTCAAAAACAACAACAACAACAACCATCAAACTTTGGTCAAAACTAAATGTGCCTCCCAAACCCAATCGCGCGGAATTCGGAACATCATGTCCGCGGTTGCCTCTTTGATTTGACCAACTGTTGTCTCATCGCTAAACTGGAACTTGTAAAGGTTATGGTTTTCGTTGAGGAAGCGGAATTCAGCCATTGCAACCAACACTCTCCGACCCTAAGGTTTGAATTGTAAAAACGGCTGTGGATGTGTTCAATCTGCCATCATGTCATGGCTACTGTTTCATGACCAAAAAAGCATGAAACGCCTATTGGATTGAGCGCGCAATGGCGGAAATTTTCACCCCAGCCACTCAGCCACTCTGGTAAGAGAGCCACTCAGCCACCCAGCCACTCTGAGTGACTGAGTGGTCCAGCCACTTACCAGAGCAGCTGAGTGGCTGAGTGGCTGAGTGGCTGAGTGGCTGAGTGGCTGCGGCAGCCCCTCTGACAAAATCTGAGTGGCTGAGTGGCTGCCCCCAGGCACTCTGGCAGAGTGTCTCAGCGCATGAATAGCTAGTGCAGCTGATCCAGTGGAGTGTAAGCAGCATTACCCAGACCTAATTTTTCTTAGGTCTGAGTCAATGTGCGCAATGTCTTTGAAAGTATGTGTTTTGTTTGATTGTATCTCAAGTGAGGTTTTATGTTAATTTAGGGTTCCTTTTTTATCCATGCAGGCACTGGGGCATATATTGTTTTTGGGTTGAATGCAATTTCACGCAAACATCTTCGTTAAAGGGTTGTGAGAAAGAAACAAATCACACGCAATATGTTTGGCAAAAAGGTTGATAGATGTTTGAGCCAATGGGAACAGTCTATCACTGGGTTTACTACATCATACCTTATGGTTTTAGTAATTTGGCGCAGATTTGAAGCGCGTTGCCATCTCCCAAAATCTCCCTAGTGAATTTGGATGAACAATGCAAAGATGCCGCCTCGCACTGAATATTTTGAAGATCCCATGATCCAATGGTGACGGCTGCATTATCCATGGAACAGCTGCGATCTTGGGGATACCACTGGCTAACAGTAGCAATGTTGAGGCTGGTTCTTGGCAGTTTGGGACTGTTGGAGTTGGTGTGGTGTGGAACACATTTCAAGAACATAAGCAAATCGCAAACAATGCCAAATAGCTTCTGGTGCTTGCATAACAGACGCAGGAACCACTGTTAATCCCCCTCAACGCCTCAACGCAATGAAATTCTTGGAAACTGGGCCGGCCGCTGGGTTCCCATTTCCAATTATTTTCGATCTCAAGAACCAGCACCACCAAACAACGAAAAGCCCCCTCAAACTGTTATCTTTGACTCCCTGTGACTCTATGTCGCATCTGGGCCCCTTGTGACTGCAGCTCTTCCACTTCTATACAGCTGGCTCTACGATCGACCGATCGCACTTGCAGGCAGCACGGTAGCTGTGCGCTCTGGTCCAGTGTTGTCTATCACTGCTGAAGCCTCCAAAAACGCGGGGAGGAACATCGTAGGGTCCGATTTTTAGGGATATCCTGCACCCTCACGGGATTCACGTGATTTGACATGATTATTGGGAAGTCCTTTACGCGGCTTTTGCAAGCATACTGCAGGAACGTAAGTTTACTTGAGTTTAGTTCAAGTTGGTGACTCCAAAGAAGGGCAAAATGGGAAAGCTGACTTCTGGTTTGAAAGCGGGTCAGAAATGATCCCATGGTCTTGAATCTATGCCTATCCCGCATTTTTGTTCCAAGAGCAACGTTCAAACAATACAAATAATGTCGCAGCTGCTAGTGGTGCGGTGCATGTATATATGTATATATATATATATATATCTGTACTTGATTTATATATTTATATGTTTTTTCTTAGTACACATATATGTATACATATGTACAACACACATAACCGTATACAAGTTGTATATGTATATATGAATATATATTATTATCATGCTGGTTTGTCCAAAAACGTGGGATTCCCCGGACCTGGGACATGATGATCAGTCATGGGATTCGGGGGTCCCCTGATATATTTGCAGATAAATCCACAAACACGCACACATTTTCTGACCAATTTTCACCTCTAATGAGCCTTGGATCATTAAATTTAGGCAAAAATAATTTCCTATGCAGCTAAAATTTTCTCCCCGTCCCCGATGAGCAACAGCCCAGGGGTCAGCAGCATAGCTAGGATGATACCTTGGTTCCTTGACTTGGGAAACATCTTGTGTACCTTTTGTGTGTATCTCCATACATATATATATATATACACATACACTATGATCAATGTTGCTGCTGTTATTCTTTTTGCCACTACATATCATTGTTACTACGGATATGATTGTTCGTTGTTTTCTGTAATCACACTTATAGAATTACAATCGGCATATATATGTACAGTGTGCATATCCATGAATATATATATATATATGTGTGTGTCTGTGTGTATATGTATGTATATATATACAGATATATATATATGCATATATATATATGCATATATATATATATGCATATATATGTATATGTATATATGTATATGCATATATATGTATATGTATATGTATATGCATATATATGTATATGTATATGTATATGTATATGTATATGCATATATATGTATATGTATATGTATATGTATATGTATATGTATATGTATATGTATATATGTATATGCATATATATGTATATGTATATATGTATATGTATATATGTATATGTATATGTGCATATTTACATACATATATTTATTTATTTAATCATCCTGGAGTAGATAGAATCCAGGTTCGTAGAGGCATTTTTCTTTGAAAAAACCCGTGGTTTTTGACCCTAATACTAAACTATACCTTCGGACCCTCTAGATAGAATATTCCAAAATCTACTCCAGGATGCTCAAAATGTGTTTTTTCCTTTCCTTTTAAAAACCCTTCTAATTTCAACTTTGCTTTTTCAAAGTTTTCTTTTTAAACAGCTGCAAAAATGAACTTTGAAATGTAAGATCGTAGATTCCAACTTTTCTCATTTCCGCTTCCTTTCACAGTTTTCCATTCAAAAACCTTCAGTTATGAACTTTGGATGGTAAGATCGTGGATTCCAACTTTTCTAATGCCATGTTCCTTTCAAAGTTTCTTGTCAAACAGCTCCAAGAATGAACTTTGGGTGGGTAGATGTGGAGGAAGGGGCAGAGCGCACCACAAATACATGCTTAATTCCAAGCATCCTCACAACAAAATCATTATTTTCATAGTTCTAGAGGATATTCTATCTATAGTTTCGCGCAGCTGTCCTAGCACAGCACTTGGGAGAAAGAACTTTGGATGCTTGACCTTGGATTCCTACTTTTCTGTACTTTTCCCATGTCCTTTTCCTCTCACAGTTTTCTATTCAAACACCTGCAATTTCAACTTTGGATGGTAAGATCTTGGATGCCTACTTTTCTAATGCCATCATCCTTTCAAAGTTTCTTTTCAAACAGCTCCAAGAATGAACTTTGCGTGGGTAGATGCGGAGGAAGGGACAGGGCGCACCACAAATACACGCTTCATTCCAAGCATCCATTAAGAAAATCACTCTTTTCATAGTTGTAGTGGATGTCCAAATTCAAAATCTCCAGGGGGTGCCATGGGCACACGGCTGCTGAGTGGGTATGCGTCAAATGTGGGCCCCAACTCAATTGCAAAATTGCACATCTTCAACAATCAGTTATCAATTTTGTAGGGATGATCATTTGCACCCACACCCATTCCTTTATTGGGTTTGACTATTTGGGCATCCCCAGAACCAAAAATACCATTGCCAAAGGATCTATATTTCTGGGAACCAACAGCAACAGTTGCAAATTTTGGGGCGGTGATATAGTTTTGGAAGATTTTGGGCTGAAATTCGCATGCCAGAACCTAATACGCCAGCATAATAACAACTTTTTGTAGTCATTCCAAAGGCCCAAACAACCAAATCACAAGCTAAATGACCGCTTTTGTGATCATTCTAGATGGCCTGTATTTTTTCCAATCATCGACCCGGATTTTTGAGCCATTTTGGGATTCTATTTTCGGACCTTGTTTTTAATTCCAGAGATTCTATCTACGGTAGGATGATTATATATATATGTGTGTGTGTGAAGCTATCTATTTCAGTGGCTTCAATTTTACTGGCCCAGTCGCACCTGCCCCAGCCGTTTCTCCAGTTGCAAAACCCGCTCGCGCAGCTCGCGGAGGTCATCCTCCGTTGAACTGGCCACTGGGAATGAGCGAATCCTGAACGTTTCGCATGGCAGGCGAAGCCTGGTTTTGATAGATAACGGGGATTTATGGTGATTTAATTGAATTTACCTGTTGAAAGGGTGGATGTCATTGAATTTACCCTTTGGCAACCAAACGTGGCAATGGAAAATCCCCCAAGTGATTGTTTTTATGGGAAAATCCCCCAAATGGTCGACGCCTTTTTTAAGATTTATCACAACATGCTATTTAGAACTCATTCGAACTTATTGAAAGCCCACAGACTTCCCACGACCACGGTTAGAAAGTTAGGCCGTAAAGGATGCTCCGCCGAGTATCGTCAGCCATACTTTCTGATCACTCGCATGGCTTGAGAAGCGTTCTCCGCTAAGCCAGCGCAATTAGCATCACATTACCATTGTGTCTTGCATGCACACAGTGTGGCACTATGTCGCATTCGTGTTGGGGTTGGAGGCATTTCGAACTTCCAATCCCTGTGCCAGCCTCGGCCCCGGAAGATTTTTCACATGAAATCCTCGACTGGGCACGAGTCTGACACCAATCCCTCAAACATGGCAGGGCATTCGTGGTACGAATGACTAGGAATGATGCAAAGAAGACGGACAGAGCCAAGAAGCATCAAGTCAAGAAGGTAGACAAGGAACAAGTAACAAGATGTACTGTACTGGTTTGTTAACGGTTTATTGCCATATTTATTGCATTTGTTTGCAAATTTCATGTCATTTTTCAGTGTTCAAAGCAGCCATTTGCCCTGGCGCGCAAACCGGCCAAGCCGGAGAGCTTGGTCCTCGGGAGGCTCCTCGGTGCTACGGTTGAGTCCAGTTCGGATTTTTTGCCGAACTTGTCGAAACATCTGTGAAACATGTGGTGTGACTTGGATTCTAGATCCAGAAATTTTGGTCGGTTTTTTTGGTCGCTGACACTCTTATTTTTGGTGGTCAATAGTTCTCACCCGTACCCAGATCTTCTGGCGTGCACGGAAAGCTTTCCAGATGCCACAAGCCATTTATTTGTACAGCCAGGCGTTGGACATTTTGGCATGCCCAATTTTTTCAGGTTTTGGAAGGACCATATGGTTGGGAATACTTGCGCAGAATACCTTCATGGTTTGGAATAGTTGGGTACAATGTTCATATAATCCCTATATTGGATTAGATTCATGCTGAAAAACCTTGAGGATTAGATGAGCTTACCGTTTACCATATGTACCCATAAAACGCCAAAGTTACAGTAGAATTAACCACCATAAGCACCAAGTTGTTATAACTCAAATTTCATGCTCTCACTATTATCCAAGCGAAGAGGACGTCAAAGAAATGGTGATGGCATGCATCAAAATGCCCAGTGGCATTACCTTTCTTCGAGACACAACTGTAAAGTGTTGTGGATCTTCGAGCCACATTCGCAGGGGTAGATTCTGCCACAGATGAGAAAGGATATTTTCTTCGTATGAAAAAGGAGGAGTTCGAATGTTGACCTTGTGTTTCACTAGGACTCTTTCTGAAAGTTGACTTCAGAGCCGCCATCTTGCGACTTTGTCCCGCAGAATTTCCGCCTTTCGGTTCTGGGACGCGAAGCAGACTCGAATCGGTTCGATGGCGAAGTGACTTGGAAATAAATGAAAATAACAGTTTTCTTGGGGCAATGAAGATAAGGAAATCTATGGAAATCTGCTGTCAGAATTGCATTTACAATCCAGGCCTATGTGACCTCTCCACCTTCACTTGCTCGCGTATTTTGAGCCATCAATCATACCCTGTTGATTGGGTATTTCAACAGGTTACATTACCTCATTGAGCATTACATATTGTAACCTTAAATCTGCCTGTTCGCCAACCTATGGGAAATATGGCTGGGTGTCGAGGCCTTTGCTGATCTTTCAAATCGGCACCAACAATTGGCAGCGTCAGGGCGAGTTTGCCCCGGGTAGTGGCATTCTTCATGCCTCTTTCCATCAGACCATGAATAGTATCTCGACATCTCGACTGCCACGTGAGTTTCAACGCCGGCAAAACTCTCATGTAGAATGTCCAATGGATTGATTTGAGGAAAACATGTGCAAGAAATATCAAGAAAGCATGGTCCTTACTACTTTTTACTATGTTGTGACCATATGTTACCATCAAACATTAGTGGTTGCTGGTAGATTTCCGCTTTTTGAAGCCGTTTCACTTTTCTCCGGGGCTTCCACTCGCAGGTATGGACGGAGTGAAGTGCTTTTCCATTTATCCCAGCAAGGTGCAGACAGACCCCGAGGACGCCATGATCGGGATATCATTGGCAAAAATGGGATACTAAGGGGATACAATGGGATATATCACCTGGAAGTAACGGACAACAATGGGGCCACGATCGGGATAATGTATACAGAGGTATAAAGATATATCTCTCTATAATGGATAGGAATGGATAAGATGGATGAGAAATAATGGATATATAATAGGGATACAAACCCATCTATAGTGGATGTCTACAATCATGAGATAGCATAGGGTTATCATTGGCATATCTATCCCAATTTGGGTATGATAATAATAGTGATATACTTTGGATGATGGGATATTATGGCCCGGGGATACAATGGGGTCAACAACCAATAAATGTGCAGAAAAGCCCGCCAAATTGATTGCTAATCGCAATTTTACCTATGAAAATTGCCATGGGTTGGGTTAAACCCATGTAAATCTCACATTTTCAGATATATCCATTTTCAGTGTCAATGAGAATTCACCAAGTTGCTGTCCTAGACCAAATGCCTCAGCCGCTTCCATGCCACTGTCTTGGGCATTGTGGGATCCGTGAGGATGATGATACCTTTCGAGTCTTTAAGATCAACCATGACATTCCGATTTGCGAGTCAGTGAGCCCAAACTCCTCCTACCGGTGGCACTCCATGGACGACAAAGAATACCAAGCCTACTTGAACCGTTTGGAATCAGAGAAACCAAGATGCATTAGCTGCATTTCTGAAACAGAAACCAGTTGCAAGTTGCTTGGACCCTGGGTGCCACTGTGCGTTGAGCTAAGCGGCTAAGATCTAAGGATTTGTGCTTTCATGGACCAGGTAGAAGCAAGGGAGGGCAAGGAGTTTGATTATCTCATCTCGCACCATGCCTTTACGAATGCCATGACTGCGGCCCAGATTGTCGAGAGACGGCACAGGGAGGGAAAGACGAAGTTGAAACATTTCAATTTCGTTCACGGCACCGCATTAAAGATGTACATCAAGGAGAAAGAGGGCGACCCCGAGTATCCTATGAGATTTTTGACCAAGTGCCAGGGCAGCGGTGTCTTCAGTGGGGTTGCCAGCACCCAAGGTGTTTGGGTGAACAGCGAAGATTACATTGGAAAATTCTTGGATTGTTTCCCACAATATCCCAAGCAAAACTGCGTTTTCTCCCGGATCGGCGTGAACCAAAAGATCTTTTGTCCCAGAGGCACGGAGGTAGCTCCTGGGATGCACTCAGGACGGCTTTTTTGTTTCTCGTGTTTTCAGACAATTGAAAGATCAGGGGCTGCAATGGATTGATCCGTGTTTGTTGATATTCATGAACATTTATCAACACTCATCATCTACATTCCATATTCGTTTCGGTTTTTGTTAAAATAGGTTTACCCAGGGGTCCCTTTCTGCATCTTATGGTAACGTCAACAGAGGCCCGAGACCTGGCCAAACACCTGCGCGAAGAAGATCGCGGAAAGGTGGCCAACATGAAACGCCTGGTGACCTTCGTCGGGAAGTTCGCCGATTGGAAACGCCTGGATGCCGTGCTCTACGCAGCCAAGGAGTACGAGGTGCCAGTTTCGGAATTGAAAGGAGATGGTTTGACAAGGGTAAACATAGGCAAGATGGGGATGAAACTCTTCATTTTATGGTGATTGCTTATGAGGAAATGAGTTGAACATATTTGATTTATTAAAATATAATCCCTGGAATTGTTTGAGACATATGTCATAACAGGAAACATTGCTTTTGTTTGATCGCAACAAATATAAGGTTTTTGGTTTCCTGTACTTAGATTTCCCTGAAACCGATTTCGGATTGCTTTTTGAGTTCTTTCATATTTGATACTGAACATGGGTGCTTGCTGCCTGAAGGAAATATCGAAAGATGAGATGCAACATCTCATTTTGTCCATCACACGTCCACTTTCCTTGAAACTTGTTGGTCCATCACTGAGTTCACTTTTTTTCCGGTTGGGAAGTCTGCTCTTCGTCCTTTGCGCAGTCTCGGCACAAATGCAGGATCAGGATGCATGTCACCTGGAAGGTTTGGTTTGTAGTGGCCACCTGAGGCAATCTATATAACTATAATAATAGTTTTTTGGGAGGGCGGCTCGGGTTTGTTCCGGGCTTGGTCGGCATCAGAATGCCTTTTCACTGTTCAGCTTTGATTTGGTTGAACTTCCAATCCCATCATCTCTGCCCCAATCACCTCTCCCTCTCTTTGTTCAATATTCACTTCCAGTGGGTTTATCTGAAAATTGGCTACCCCGTTCACCATCAAATGCTTGAAAAAGTTCCTCCTCATCATCATCATCATCATCACCATCACCATCATTACCCCATAGAAGTTCAAAAACAGCCTGACATAAAGGTGAGTTGTTTTTCCCATCAAAGTCTGGAGAACCCCAGCTGCGGTCAGGCGACCTTCCCAGACCTTGGCACAGCCATTGTGGGCACAGGGCCACCAGAGGCCATCGCGATGTACGAAGGACTCTCCAAGTCCTTGGGACTGCAACGGACCGTCTTCCTGGGCCCAAAGAGTCACGTGGCCGAAGGGTAACGGCGTGGTTTCCTGGGCAGAAAATTGCCAAAAAATGTGGGAAAATGATGAAAAATGATGATAAGCCATGGGAAAAATGGGTATAGTGACGGACAATCACTTAGAACGTAAAAAATTTTTCAAAAAAAAAAAAATCGTACTTAGAACGTAGCAAAATTTCATCACTTAGAACGTAGGGAAAATTCATCACTTAGAACGTCAAAATATCACTTAGGCCCATTTATCACTTAGAACGTAAACCAACACTTAGAACGTGCTAAGTGATTGTCTGCCACTATAATTATGAACAATTACCATATGACGTGACATAGACACGTTCTAAGTGTATGGTTTTCGACGTTCTAAGTGTTAAATCAGTGACCTAGACACGTTCTAAGTGTTAAATCCCCGGTACGTTCTAAGTGATGAATCTTGATATTTGGACGTTCTAAGTGTATGGTTTTCGACGTTCTAAGTGCAAGGCTTAGAACGTAAAAAAAGCAGTAATATTCAGAATTTTTTTCCAAAATACGTTCTAAGTGATTGTCCGTCACTATAAACATATGGTATAATCATAGGCGAAATGATGATGAACCACTTCCGTTTGGTTCGAGCATGTTCGAACGCATCAATCATATCGTCAGGCTCCCCATTTGTCCAAAGATGTTGAAGGGGTACGGTTGGTAAACCCCCCATTGGGAGTTTGAACATTCAAAGTTCTCCATATTTCCCCTGGGTGTCAGAGCTGATCCCCTCGCTCTTTGCCAAGGTCAGGATGTCCTTGCTGAGCTTTTCTCAATGTCGGAGGTTGGGATGCAACTTGGCCAAATGGTGTGTTTGGCTCTGTTTGGCTCTGTTTTCACTTGAAAAAAGGTTGTCTTTGGCAATGCGTTCCAAGAATCTGCACTGGATCGTGGCAAGTTCTTTTGATTCCTTCAGGTTCTTTTTGCAAAGCTGTCTTGCAGATAATACCGTTTGTACTCCAGTCTTCAACACATCCATCTTCACAAAATCACCAATTGCAGATTGTTTGATTTCTCTACCAAGCTCCCATCATGATTATTTTGGTTTTCTAAATGGTCATTTTCTCCATTTTTCTCCTATTCTCCAATCCCATCCAATCCCTCAGGTTCCCATCCTACAAAGAGCCTTTCGGCATGGTCTTCATCGAATGCATGGCCTGTGGTACTCCCACCATCGGCGCCAACAGCGGTGGCCCCACGGAGTTCGTGAAACCGGGGCAAGGCGTCCTGGTCGAAGAGGAGGCCGACTGGCGCACGGAGCCGGGAATGAAGAGGCACACGGGCACACTGTTCGATGTTCGATGTCTTCTTGGAACTTGATGTAAACATGGCAATGTTATGCAATGTTGATGTTGATACATGTTGATGATGTTGAATGTTACAATAAATTTTGGTCAAATATTGATGTGGGATTGTGTTACATGCTTCGCATATTTCGCTGACATGTTGGGCTTCCAATTTTGCGAGGCTGGGCTCCAAGGTGGCAGCTCAAGTGACAAAAGCCTTGCAGATGAACTGGAAGCGAAGTATGGGAGCTTCCTGCGTCGATTTCGTGACCACCAATTTCTCCACCTTGGCGCAAGTTTCTGGATTTTAGCTTTGTCGTCGGTGATGATGATGATGATGATGATTCTGCAGGATTTTGAGATGTGATGTTGATATAAAAAGTGAATCACCATCTTTTGAATTGTTTACCGATTCCCAAATTTGCACATCTCCAGAAATTACCAAAATGTCATGAATCCAAAGGTTCCCCATGGTTCCCCATCCGAGGTTCGAGGCATGCTCAGCAACATGGAGGAATGGTCGTGCAGCTCGGAGGTCGCCACATGTTTCCGGAACTTCACCGGTGGATCCCAGATCTCCAAGCAGCAACTCCTGCAGCTGCTGAACAAACTCCTCCCAGGCTCCACTCGTCAGACGACGTCCTTAAAATTGGTTGGTTGAAGGTAAAAGATTGCTTATTAAACAAAAACAAACAAATTACTTTACCTCGTGTGATCCCCACCATGAAATTTATACATTTTGTTACTGGCAAATCTTCTGGCATTCTATCTGACATATTTTCTGGCATTCTATCTGGCATATCTTCTGGCATTCTACCTGGCATATCTTCTGGCAGATGTTCTGGCATATCTTCTGGCAGATGTTCTGGCATATCTTCTGGCATATCTTCTGGCATATGTTCTTGCATATCTTCTGGCATTCCATCTGGCATTCTATCTGGCATATTATCTGGCAAATCTTCTGGCATTCCATCTGGCATTCTATCTAGCATATCTTCTGGCATATTATCTGGCAAATCTGCTGGCATTCTATCTGGCAAACATTCTGGCACTTTATCTGGCATATCTTCTGGCATTCTAGCTGACATTCTATCTGGCATTCTATCTGGCATACCTTCTGGCATTCTATCTGGCATATCTTCTAACATTCTATCTGGCATATCTTCTGGCACTCTATGTGGCATATCTTTTGGCGTGGATACTCGCGGTTGAGGTCCGGCAGGGAACACTGGGCGTGGATGGTCGTGGTTGAGGTCCGGCAGGGTGGATACTCGCGGGTGAGGTCCGGCAGGGAACACTGGGCGTGGATGGTCGTGGTTGAGGTCCGGCAGGGAACACTGATGGTCGTGGTTGAGGTACACCGCGTGGTTGAGGTCCGGCAGGGAACACTGGCGGTGATGGTCGTGGTTGAGGTCCGGCAGGGAACACTGGGCGTGGATGGTCGTGGTTGAGGTCCGACAGAGACCACTGTGCGTCGAGGGTCGCGGTTGAGCAGGAGGAGGAGGAGAGGAGAGGAGGAGAGGAGACGAGGAGAGGAGAGGAGAGGAGAGGAGAGGAGGAGCAGGCAACTGACATAAAATCTAACAACCCTCACCTGGCAGGTGGGGAATTAAGTAGATATATCATATTATCAGAAACAAAAGTGATGAGAAATGGTTTGCCAGACTAATGAAACATGTGTGATTTGTTGATGTGGATGATAGCAGTTGCATGGTGATGAAAACCCGGAAGGGTTTCATAGAGTTTCATAGAGTTTCATAGAGGATTTGAAGTGCCTGTCTGGATATCTAAAGTGGTATTTGCGGTATTTGCTAGTGATTGAAAATGAACGGTATGTGCATTAGACCAGTTCAAGCACAAGATGGTGCAGGACGCAGCACGACAGTCTGTGAACAGATGTTGGAAAGCTCAGGGGCTTTGCACTGTGAGGCCAGGGAGTGACCGAGGAGTCTTTGGGAACAGGTTTTGTTCAAAAAAGTGACAGGCAAGACTCTAGGTTTGAAGAAACATTGGGCTTAAATGGATTTAACATGCACTTTACCGAAATGTAGTGAATGCACTCAATGCACTCCTCATATTTGGCACTGAATGCACTCCTCATTTTGGCACTGAATTTGTACCCATGCTCGGAAGGCAGTCGATTATCAGAAGTTCCTGGCCTTCCTTATGCAGGCGTAGCGGAATCTTCGTCAGAGTACGACACCATATGGCACCCTTCGATTGATGCAATGGGTTGATGTCAGTTGATGTCAGTTGAGCAACGCATCTAAGGAGTAGCTTCGCACTGCCACGACCTTAACATTGTATCCTGGTGTGATCTGCATTTGCTACACATTACATCATATTAAATCTACGGGCAGTTCTGGTGTTGAGACACGTTGCACACCTCATTGTGCAAAGCCAAGGCAGATCCATAGTTCTGCGACTTCAAGTCGACTTCGGTAGTCACTGAACGGGTGGCAAACTCTTGAATGGCCCACTTCAAAGAAGGGGCCGTGAGGTGTGACTTTGGTTGGTCAATCGGTGTCCATAGAATTCCATCGAAATCTATTTGAAGTGCCTGGATTAATTTTGAGTTTGTCTATTCATGATAGTTTTATGTTTAAATTTGAGAAATTTAGAATGGCCCAAAAAAACACACATGCCAAATTCGAGCTCCGTTCAGCGGAAACTCGGACTCCTTCAGTGAGACTCGGCAATGGACGTAACCTGAGTTGGCAGATGCCCAGTGCCACGTTTCGGCCACGTTTCAAGTTGTGTTTTACCTTCCAGGTTGATCCGTTGCAGATTTCAAGCGCCTAAAAACGGAAGGCATGACAGAAGTCAGCTCTCTTGTGCTTGAAAAAATGCAGTGGCTTCATTTTGCATTGCCAAATGAAGCTCACGCTTGTGCAATTAAGATTGAAGAAATCAGAATACAGAATACCTACAGTAAAGACCCATGACATCAAGTATGTCACTTCAGTCACTTCAGTGTTCTTGCTGCAAGTCAAGTTTCCTCCGCATATGGAATGTTTTCCAAGACGTGCAAAGCAAAACAATCTCGCAATCCGTTTGCCTTTTACAGACCAAATCCACTGTGCGATCATTCAGTGCTCACGAACCTTGGCGGCATTAAGGTCATAGTGAGGCGGGGTGGCAGTGGAATACAAAACTGACTTCGGGAGCTCAGAAGTCCATGGCTCTGGAATACATGCTGTCCCTTGAGGTAGCCTAGAGTCCTAGAGCAGGCCACCACCCCATGAAAATGTTGTCACTGCGACTTCATCATGCGATGGTGGATCTTGCTGCCATGGTAGCTATGTGGACATGACCCGCAAATTGGATGGTTGGTCATGAAATTTATCAAGAATAAAATGAAGCCTTTTGTAGGTGCATTGGTAGCTACCCGATTTGAGGCATACCTAGGGTATCGATTTCTTGTGACCGCCTTGTGACCTGCCAAGGCATCTTGCGCCGTGCCAACCGTGCCATGCTGATCTTCCAGATTGGCACCAACAACTGGCAGAGGCAAGGGGAGTTTGCTCCTGGCAGCGGCATTCTCCATGCGTCCTTCCATGATGCTCGGCAGGTTCTAAACTTTTGGAGTGTAAGCTGCTGTCATATCCATAGCAATCCATGAATATGGTTGCGGGAAAGTGAAGTCGGTGTGAATTTGGACGTTTGCTGTTGGATGGAAAGCCACTTGACAATCGTCAAAATGGAGCCAATGGTCCGAAGTTAAGTTGCTGTGTACTTATCCTTCAGCGGGATAGCCACAGTCATGTGACAACTTGGATATCAGCAATTCGGAATCCTAAGCTTCGAAGAGATTTCTTTGAACTAGACTAAACTGACTGAACCTTACGGAAAAAAGATGGAACACCACACTGTCCTCAACAGTTTCTGAAGATTCTAAAAACAATCATAACTACTTGGATTCACCGTGGGCACTTTCTCCTATTTGGGCACTCAAAATTTGTCAAATTGTCAAATCAACCAGTGAGGACAGCATGAACAACATGCCGGGCGTGAAGAGCTACTCCATCTATCCCAGCAAGAAGCAGACGAACCCTGAAGCTCAGCAGCAGGAAACAAGCCATCGCTGGAAAAACATCCAAGGGATGACAAGATGATGATATTTATAGTTGATTTACCCATCAAGAATGGTGATTTTCCATAGTTATGTTAGTTTACCAGAGGGCATCCACATGTTATCAATAGTTTATCCATAGTTTATCTATATTTACCCAAGGTTTCTGTTTTTTTTGAGCTGCGAATGCTTTGTTTGTCTTGTGATGGCCTTACTCTTCCCGACCTGAGGAAGACGACCCGACCTTCCGAGTGGCTCAGCGATCAGTGACAACTTGACATAGTAAGTATCCATCAATATGTCAAGATTCCATAGGATTCCTAAGATTCCAATCCAATGTTCGAAAGTTGATGAAAGTTGTTCCCCCAAACTGCTACTTTCATTTTTTCACCGCGCTGTTTGCTATTTGGGAAATCTGTGAAAACGGCGTTTCTCTTAAGAGAATATGCTGTTCTCCATCTGTGCAGGTCTTTAAGATTGAGCACGACATCCCAATCTGCGAATCGGTGAGTCCCAACAGTTCTTACCGATGGCACTCCATGACAGAGGAGCAGTACGATGCCTATTTGAAGCGCCCCTTGGATGGACGGATGGACGTTGGGGATCCGGAAAATTGGGGCATTTTCCACGGTTTCACGGAACCATTTCAGACCATACTGAACCAAGGCTTGGAGAACGAGATCTGCCAATTCATGGATGAGGTTGAAGCGAAGGAGGGCAAGGAATTCGATTATCTTATCAGCCACTGAGACTGTCATGAGCCACCGCCCAAAATAAAAATCACATTTTTAGTTCTGCTTCTCCCTTGGTTCTCCGAAAAAAAACGAAGCGTTTGGATCAGAAATCTTTGAATGGATGAGTTGGATCACATGGAGAAGAAAAGCATGAGCTTTTGCCAAGTCCCCATTAATCAGCGAATGGGTTCGCATTCTGTGTGCTGTCAGCCTGAAAGGTATATCAACATGCACAACAACACCCAAGTAATGAACCGTTTACCACCCATCAATCTCGATGTTTATCAACATTTACATACCAGTTCTACAAATCAAATTTGTCCCAACTTTACTCAATTCATATGTGAAGAAATGGCAAATACATGGTGTAAACGGCATTTATCCACCATTTATCCACCATTTATAAGTGGCAACCAATGGTGAACGGTTGCACTGGCTCCGAGGCCACCATGCCTTCACCAACGCCATGACGGCCGCGCAGATCGTGGAAAGACGACACAAGGAGGGGAAGACCAAGCTGAAGCTTCGACATGGGAAGACTGGAATACTCCAATCTGTGGTCAAACCCTGGGGATATCACTGGGACATTGACTCATTTCTATATATATATATATACGTATATATATATTGTATATATATATTGTATATATAATATATAGATATGAAATGGATGTATAGTAGGTATATAACCAATGGGATGTTTGCAGGATTTGCTGGAAACTGCCTCAAAAGTGAAGATGGATGAAGACTGCAGAAATCAACTTGTTTGGGCTGCGACCAAGCTGAAAAGCCATGGATTTCCGATTTATTTGACATATCTTTTTGCCATGTAGCGAGTAAGCGCGCATCTTGGGGTTTTGCTGGAATGGTTTGCAAAACTGAGTGAGTAATGATGAGCGGTTGTATTGTATCCGCATTCTGTCCAGGTATTCATGCAACCATCTTGCTTTGTTATGCCTCACATATGTCTTGTTTGTGTGAAGTTCGGACCTGGTTCTTCCTTCCACTGTGTGCTGGTTTCAGGGCAACATGTTCAAGCCAAGGAAGCATTTCAATTTCGTTCACGGCACCGCATTGAAGATGTACATCAAGGAGAAAGAGGGCGACCCCGAGTATCCTATGAGATTTTTGACCAAGTGCCAGGGCAGTGGTGTCTTCGATGGCTTGTCGAAAACTTCAGGCGTTTGGGTCAATTCTGAGGACAGCAGCGGTGGTCGTGGTAGCCGCGGTGTGTGGATGTGTGTGGCAAAGGAGGTTCGAGGTTGAAGTGGTCACTACAAACCTGCTGCCATAATCTTCTGATTTTCAGATTTTTTCAGAAGATTTCAGGTGCAAGCATGAGCAGATCATGTTTCACTAGTTTGTCATGATTGGAACCATCTCACCATGGTGACTTCTTATTAATGGTTTGCAACTGGCGAGGACTACATTGGAAAGTTTCTGGACGCTCGGTGAAAGTCTATGTCTGTTTTAAAGGAAACATGTGAAGCAGCAGAACCAGCCGCTCTGCAGTTCACAATTCATGGAATTGAGTTCTTTATAAATTGAAAAGGTCGACATAGGTCAAGAAAAGTCTACAAGAAAAGGCCGAATACGACACTTCTGAATCCACCACTCCACCAATGTCATGGACATCTCATGACATAACCAGATCTGACTTAGGATTGCTTCCCCAGCTATCCCAAAGAGCGCTGCGTGTTTTCCCGCATCGGCGTGAATCAGAAGACCTTCTGCAACAAGGGCAGCACTGTGGCCGCAGATCTCGCCAAGCACTTGCAGGAGGAGGCTGGAGGGTCGCAGGTTCATCTCAGGTTCAGAAGATTGTATACTTTTATGTTTACATATGATTATACATCTAGATATTTATTTTTTTACATACATACATACATACATGCATGCATTATATGTATTATTGGTTACCTTTGGTGTCATATGGATTTTTTTAAAGTACAATAAAACAGTTAATGAACCTTTTTTGCAATCTTGCACAGACTCTTTCATGGAATGTCAAAAACGGAATGTGAGATGGAATGATATATCCAATACTGACAATATGTATATGGTGTATGTATATATATATGGAACAGTATGTATATGTTACATATATATATTATATATCCATTGGAGATTCAATATGGCTGTTTGTTCGCAACTCTGCCGTTGCGACAGGATCAGCCCAAGGTCGCCAGCATGAAACGCCTGGTGACCTTCGTCGGGAAGTTCGCCGATTGGAAGCGCCTGGATGCCGTGCTCTATGCAGCCAAGGAGTACGAGGCGCCATGAGTTTCCTCTGGTGTTTTGACGAAAATACTGGGAACATAGTGGAGAAAACCCACCATGTTCACCCATTTTATGGATTATGACTATGAGAATTCAATGGGGATACTTTTTTTTATTCACTTCACCCTGTCTATCCCCCATTGTGTTGATATTTGTGAGCATGGGAGATTACATTGCAAGAAAGACGCGACTCAAGAAACACAGATTAGATCACCGTACTACTGCAAAAAAAAACTCAAGTTGACGCCTATGGTGGGGGAGAAGATACCATGCTGGCGGCTTCAAAATGATCAATGATCACAAGTTCCCCAGAACAGGTTTGGCCAGGCCATGTTAAAAAAAATGAACTCCGAAATCCACAACAAGTGAGACAAATCAGCAGAAAATGACTTCACAATAGCCATAGTTTCTGAATACCCTCTGGTAATTTAACATAACTATGGAAAATTACAATTTTTCATGAGAAAATTGACTATAAATGGTGATCTTCCATAGTTATGTTAAATTACCAGAGGGTATTGGAAGAGCGGTTTGCCAGGGCAAATTTCCAGACGTTGGCACCGCTATTGTGGGCACCGGTCCGCCGGATGCCGTCGAGAAGCCGCTTGGTTGGTGCTATTGGTTGGTGCTATTGGGTTACTATTGGGTTACTAGTGGCTACTAATGTTGGGTTACTAATGTTGGGTTAATAATGTTGGGTTACTATTATTGATCATGATGATCAACTATAATTATGATAATGACTGGCTGGTTGGTGGTTTGGACCCTGGTTTTTATGACTTTCCATATATTGTGAATAATATTCCCAACTGACGAACTCATATTTTTCAGAGGGGTTGAAACCACCAACCAGTAGAGCCACCCTCGAAAAGAGATAGAAAAGTGGGACACCGATATATAGAAATATGAATAAACATCATCTATATAATATCCTGGAAGCACGTTTCTATCTTTTTGGGGTTGCTATGAAGAAATATCACGAATTATAGGTATATGGAACCAGAAATCCACTTGCTCCAGTGATTGTGATTCCTATGATATTTCTCATTCATGTGTATATCAGATTGCTGGGGTGTGTCTGAAAAACCAAGAAATTGCCCTGAATAGACTGAATAGATGACGGTTGTTTATCAGGAATATCGTGCTTAACCAATGCCTTGGAATATACCCACTGAAGCCCATGTTACAAAAAGGAAAAAACCAGGGTTTGTCAGAATAGTCCATACCTGCTGATTGCTTTGCACTTCTGGTTGGTATGATTCGGTGAAGTATTGTCTAAGTCCCACGTTTCCATTTCGTTCTCACGTGAAAAGGAATCATTATGTCGCGCATGAGTCTGAACCACAATTCGGACTCTGCCTGCAAATTCATGGTTTCCATTCGACAAAATTTAAGCAGGTGTTCTCAAAAAGCCTCCAATAGTTGGGTGTTCTAAACATGATTATAATCATATCTAACTATTATCCAACTATCATGTTTATCAATGATTATCTAACTATCATATCTAACTATCTATTATTCATATTATCCCTCAATAGTTGGCTAGTCAAAACCTCCATATCATATTTGAAAAAATCATCTCCTGGGATTTTGGGCAGACCTTTGTCTGTTCGGATTTTGAGTAGGTATCAGAGCATGGCGAAGACCTTGGGCCTGGAGCGCACCGTCTTCCTGGGGCCAAAAGGATACCTGGCGAGTTAAGACATAAACAAAAAATGCCATCCATGCCATGATTTCTCAAGTTAAGATTATATATACGTACCTGAAGCTAGGTATATACATTTAAATTTTATAATACATTATTAATATGTTTTGAAAAAATATGTATACACATGCAATCGCATGTTAAGATATTTACTGCTTTTAAATTGCTAACGTCCATC
Source organism: Cladocopium goreaui (assembly GCA_947184155.2). NCBI lineage: Eukaryota > Dinophyceae > Suessiales > Symbiodiniaceae > Cladocopium > Cladocopium goreaui. The sequence continues at coordinate 294,857 of CAMXCT020002535.1, forward strand.
CCATAATGTCCATGACAATGAAAGACAAGCCTTGTCCGTTTCTCACCGTGAGTCGGATTTCCAGGACAGGACGTCCTGGCCGAGCTCTTTTCCATGTCTGAGGTTGGCATGTACCTTGGCTGGAAATCCTGGTGACAGGAATGGAATGTTCTGGACATATGTATAGTCTGTATAGTATAAATAAAAAAGTGTATATTTGGTGAATTATAAACCATAAATGCCAATAAATAATAACAGTATACTATATATATATATACTATCGGATATATATATATAATTCGATATGTAAAGTACTGTTGCACAATTGGTGATTTTTCTGATAGTTGCTGAACCGTATGTCACAAAACATTGTTGGTCTATATGACCAAACCAGAGGCCTGGCTCGAGCAGGTAGCACATGAGGTCAGGAGTTTTGAAAAGATGTCCGTTCCCAGTTTCCCAGTGCTTGATATCTTTGGACAATGCTATTGCAGTTTTCAGGGACCAAAGGATCCAACAGGTTCCTGTCGAAATCCAGTGTCATGGTTTACCAAGCAGAAACCCTATGAATTGGATCATAGGGACTATATATCCATTATTTTTAATGAATATCCATTCACTATTGTCCATTACCCTGATGGTTTATCCCAAATGTCATGTATGAATGGATAATATTTGGATCCGAATCTCCGTATCGACCTATGACACAGCTCGTGCTGAGGTTCCCATCTTACAAGGTGCCTTGCATCGGAGGGATTTTGGATGTTTGGCTCCGAATGGCACTCAGTTTGGCACAAAATTGCAATGGGTTCACTCACCAAATTGAAGTTCTAATTGTCTCCGCTTGACATATGATTAGTCTTCAGGTTCATATTCTTTAGTATAGTTATTTAATAAAGTTATTTGCTGAGATCAAACCCAATTAACCAGATTAAACAGTGCTTTTGATCAAACCCATTTCCCATCTCAAAGCCATTTCACCGGACGTCCCAGGAGCCTTTCGGCATGGTCTTCATCGAATGCATGGCCTGTGGCACCCCCACCATCGGCGCCAAGAGCGGTGGCCCCACGGAGTTCGTGAAACCGGTGCCTCGCCGGCGTAGACCCTGATGGAAACTGGAAGAAAAGGATGGCGAAAACCACTGGAAAAGGTTGGATGCCCTATGGTAAGACAACCCTGGTATGGTTATGTATAATGTTTTGGCTTGGGAGAGAAGTAACCAACTAGATGTGGCCAAGTATAGCAACATCGGTAAACCCAAGAATAACCCCCAATGACTTACCAGAAATATTAAGGATTTCCATCATTCCCCTGCCGAGGAGCAGGGAGTACTGGTGGAAGAGGAAGCAGATTGGCACACCGAAGAAGGTATGAAGAGGTGCGTGTTTCCTGAACGCTTTCGTTCCTGATATTTGATTATCACCCAGTTCAAAGTGGGAGATATCAGATGGCTCATCATCAATCGCAGTTGTACACATACATATACACATATATAAAATATACACATCTACATGAGAATGTAATAGGGGCTGTGAGCCATTTACTTTTTGTGAACCGCGAGCAGAGCAACCCACACAACCTTGGCATCGACGTCGCCAGGTTGGGAGGAAAGGTGGCCACTGAAGTCATCAAGGTGCAGCCGGTGCCCAGTCATATCCATACTATATGGTCTATATGGTACTATAGTGCATGATATATAATCTGTATATATAAATATATATATATACATTATATATACATATATATACATATACATATATATATATACATATATATATACATATATATGTGTGTATGTATACTGTATATGCATATATGTATGTGTATATATATATATATATCATGTTTATGACCCATAGATGCATCCAAAAAAACATCCAGCATATACCACCATTTTATATCCCATATCACATTCTAGATTACATCCCGTATGCTCGGCTAGGCCATTGACGAGGACTGGAAGAAGACCAAAGGTCCTGGTTGCATCGATTTCGTCACTCGTTGAACTTGTTTCGTCTGTGTGAAAATTTGGAAGTGACCCATGTATAATGACCCATGTACAGTGACCCATGTGCATGGGAATTGGTTTGATATGGCAAAAATATATGGTATCCCCTAGTTGTTTTTCACATTGCATGAAAAGTTTCGGGGTGAAGCACGAGAGTTTTTCCAACAAACTTAATGGGCATCCTGGATATTTCCTACCCAGAAATTCAGCAGATGCAGATCTGACGGCCGAGCGGACAGGGCCGTCCACACGGCCGTCCACCTGGCCGTCGGGCCGTCAACCAAGGTGACCAAGAACTTTTCCACCGTGGCACAAGTTGAAGGCATGCTTTCAAACATGAAGGAATGGTCAGCTTAGCCTTCATGTGACAGCTTCTGACCTGACACCTGTGACATCGGATCGCCTCTGTTTGCCAATAGCCAGCGGTGGTCCCCACATGTGTCAGGGTATGCCTGAAGAATGTGGGAATGCAAAACCCATTTGTAGCCTATTTGCAATGATCAAATGGTAATAAACCTTTGAAAACAAATCTAGCATCTTTACCAATCATGAAACATCATCAAAACGGTTTTTGTTAAACGATTTGGGTTCCCTTTTTTCGGGTCATGCCAAGGGTGGATCCTTTCTGAAAGGGATCACCATCCTATTGCTGAACAGTGGCTGAACAGTGAACGGTGGTTCAGTTGTTCGACTCCACCAGCGTACTTCAGTGGGTCCTACGACTGGAAACTCCGACCAACAAAAATCCTGTGTGGTGATGCAGATCCCCTTTTAGGTTAACAGCGGTTAACATATTGTTAAGATATTTAAGTGATATGTTTTTCAATTCGAAGCAACTCTGAGAAGTTATCAGTTTCAAACCACACTAACACGACGGCCACAACGGGGGATTGTTTCACTACTTTAGCCCAAATATCGGTTCTCTCGTTGCTGTTTTTCCAGCTCCGTGTGCAGCACGCAGCGGGCAGCAGTGAGCACCCAAAGTGACTAGGCAGTTGAAAGAGCCGGCCATGACTTGTAAGCATCACAGGTCACATGATGCCACAGGTACCATTATCATCTTCAGCATTCTCATGCTCATCACTGTTCATCCTCATCATTGTCCTTGTTGAAAGGATTCCGGAAGGCAACTCAAAAGCATCGCGACAGCCTTCGGCAAAGGATGCAAGCATGGCATGATTTCCATAATGTTGGGAGGATGCAACATTCGAAAAATATACAGTGAATGTTGTAGCGGGCCCCTACCAAGCTCTTTCAGGCCCTTCGAAGACCAGCAACCACGTACTGTGTTCAGATTTCTCCGTGACATGATTTTTCAAGCTCCGATTTCAGTGTTTCACTACGTGTGTCCACACAACAATTCCGGACTCAGACTTTGATTTGAAACTCCTGAAAAACCGTTACGTCATGTTACGTCCACCTTATCCTTCTCATTTGTGTGCAATTTCATGGGTGTTTGTTGTGATCTGCACCCCTTTATGCTAACAACAATTTGCACCATATGGCGCTGGCCGACAACAATGTGGAAGTCGACCAGGCGACTAGATGAGGTGGCAACGACGTGGCTTTTGATGTACGATTTTTGGGGTTGCGGTGCCTTTTCATCCTTGAATTTCTCATCCTTGTGACTTGTGAGTTTGGAAATCAAGCTGTTCTGTCTTGTTTGGGTTTCAGTTGTATGAAAAAACATCATGTTCACCTTGTGTTTGTCGCTGTGAGAATCCAATGAGCCCGGTATAATGTGCAGTGCCAACTTGTCCGGTCGTTTCTTTCGAAGGAGCTGAAGAATTTCTCCACGGGTCTACAGATGAAAGGCGCAGCCTAAGATTTCCCACGGAGAAATATCCAGAGAAATACGTTTTCAATGCAACTGGCACCGGTTGCAGTGGTTGTAACTCAAAACATCCATCCTCAGAATCGTCACACCTCATGTTGCAGATTTGCAGAGTGCTGATCCAGGGTTCAAGCCCTGTTTGATTTCCATCCCGTCAGCCTGAGATAGATTGCAGCTTCAATAGCCGCTCCCTCCACGATGGGCTGTGGTGCTTCAGCGGCACCGCCGCCATTGCGGAAGATCGATGCTTCGAAGTTCACCAAGGTCTTTGAGAAGGAGAACATCATGGAGATTGCTTGGCTGGACGACGACAAATGCCTCTTGCTTTCTTGCGAAAAAGTGATTGAAGAAGGGGCTCCAACCCGTCAGGAAGATCCTTGGTACAAGCCCCCAGTCAAAGTTGCTGTGGAAGCTTATGATGTGAAGAGTAAGGCTTTGAAGATGTTATCCACCGTGGTTTCCAAAGATGACGTCCCTTGTATGGCCGCCAGTGTTGATGGGAAGATGTACGTAGTAGGACTGGGCCCAGAGTTATACCTCTTCAATGCCGATGGTTCAGAGATCAGCAAGATGAAACCCTTCGATGAATACAGCAGCTGCAGAAGCATCAGTGTGAGCCCAGATGGAAAACACATCGCCGTGGCCTCTGCTCAAGTGAAAATGAAGGTGATGAGTGTGGATGGCACAGAAGTTTTCGACCACCAGATCAGTGGGAATTACAAGCCGAAGGCTGGCTTGCACTGGTGGGACAACAATACTGCACTTGTGCTCTCCGACAGCACGGTTGAATTGCTCGACATCTCCGCAAAGAAAGTCTCTGGACAGTGGTTTGGTCCCCCAAAGGGAGACAGTACCTATACTCATTCGATCAACCCTGTGGGAATGCGTCTTATGAAGAGTGGAAAGTCTTTCGTGGCCCACAGGGATGATGGACAGCTCTTTCGTCTCAAGGGAGGAGATGGAGGAAAATTTACGGTGGAAGAAACTTACAAACTTCATGAAAGAGAATATGGACTTTACAACGGCACCAGATTTGTCGTCCTTAAAGACGAACAGACAGTCATCTATGAAAGGCCCAAAGGCAACCGAGACAATGCAGACCCCGAACCAGACCACTTGGTAAGCCATGTGATGGCAAGTGGTGAGAAGTTGGTGCTTGTTCGCGGGGAAGACGCGAAGCTGACGAAGGTGGAAGCGATCGAAGTGAGCCTTGGTGCTTTGAAACACAGTCAAACACGTTCAAACATGTTTACTACCTGTTTACTCTTTCAAACTTTTCCAGCTGTGGGATGATAAGTTGGACGTTTGGCTAAAGCTAGTATGTTTGACTTGAGTCAACCAGCAACCAGCATCAGCATCCTCCATCAGCATCCGGTGTTTAGGAACTCTTCAGATACCGTGCTCGCGACCGTGGACAAGGAAGGCGCCAAAGTCTACAGCCTGGGCCGAGCAGAGCCGACGCCAGTCTGAGGGCACTGAGAAGCGCTTAGCATGTATACATGCCAAAGCATGTAACCGGTGATGAAACCGGTGATGAACACTTGAAGTGCTGACATGATGTTGATATTTTGGATTTTTGAGAAGAATGTATCTGGTAATTCGGATCCTTGCACGCTGCACTGGCAAAATCCATGATGGAGCCAAAAAAAAGAAACAGCTGCTAGCTGGCTTCCAGCAATGGGTTTGTCTCTTCGAGCTTCAAAGCCTCACTTTGACCAAGCTGCTTCAGTTGCGATTGACCTGTCTCAGGCCGTGGCCAACTCCGGAGTGACATTGCAGGCGTGGAAAGGAGATTTAGAGATTGTTTTTCATATAGATAACAGGGAGGAGCACAAAATACATGAAATACACGAACCACATTGTTCATCTACACGCTTTGATTTGGTGTATAGCCTGTATAGTTCAAAAGGACTGGGAAGTCCACTTCAGTGATCTCAACAAGTTTGCAGTGGAAGACAGGAGTTTGAGAGATCCGCACATCTGGATTGTAGCGTGTTCCTTTTATGAACAGCCTTCCGATGTTTCTTGGCGCTATTCGCACTGGCACCGATGTATCCCAACTAGTTCGTGCATCACAAGCATCACGACTGACACAAACCTTCCGCAACAATTCAATAGGGAGCGGTTTGAAACCATGAAAATCCCTTTTTGACCTATACTACTTCTTGGGAATTGTACCAATTTGTTTCTTGGGGTTGAAGAAGCAGGATTAGCTTTCATGTTTTCATGCAACTTCAAAGTGCCTACCAATTTATCTATTTTATGTTCCAGTTGAAGAAGATGACGTGTCCACAACTTTTGCAGAACCATCTGTGTACGACGTTGTATGAAACGTTTGCATGTAGCTAAGATTGGTTAAAGCAGGATCCGTTAAATTTGTCTCTTTCTCCTTTCAGAAGTCGTTGTTTTAAATTCCTAACGACCCCATCATTTGTCACGTTTGCTGGCTCGACGATGCAGTCAGTAATTGCCTGGGTTCTGCATGTCATATGCGATCATTCTTTGAACCCAACACGAACATGTCGGACACGCAGAAACAAAAGATCCAAAGGGATCCAAAGGGGTCCAAAGTTTTGCCTTTCAGGAATTTAACATAATTTCACCGGTTTTCTGGACCAGGGAGGCGCACTCAAAACTGTTGTGTGTTTTCTGCGCAGGATCTTACTCAGATGAACAAAGACATCATCGACTTGGAGCCAGCGCGGCGTTGCAGACAAAAAGCAGTGCTTTTGCGGGATCAGGGCAACCAAGAAGACTTATGGAGATGTCCTGCCACGGGTTGAGCTTATCATTTTGAAGACATTCAATCTGCCACTGAGGGGTGGTCTTCTTGGGGGCAAGATTTTGAGCAGGGCAAACCCACTTCTTCAAGGGCCCATGTTCGCAAAACCAAAGCCGGCTGGAAAGGCTGAAACTTCAAAAGCAGGTTGATCCCTATTTCCACCAAATCGGACATTTCATGGACATTTCATCTCATGCGGGTGGTGAGTTGGAAATGACGCTGCAACCAATGCGAAGTTTTTGGGGGGTGTATCCACTTATATCCACCTATGCCTATATTCACTTATTGCAGACGCAGATCTTTTGGAAAACCCACTTTTTTTGGTGTTTCATCTGTTTCCACCCGTTTCACCATCCAAGTGCCACGCCACGCCATGCCGGCTCAGTACCATGGGCCCGGCACAGCGGCCACAGCGGTCCGCGGGGCCGCGGAAAGTCCCAGGTTGGTCCCGGACACGTCCAACACACGGCCGTCAGATGGTGTGAAGGTTAGGTCTTGGGGTGCACATGCTACTGATTGCTACTGTATACAATGATAGTTGGTTAAACAGTTAAACACCCATTTAATGCCCATGCGCATGCATAGTATTGTACATATTTGTAGCATACACACCTGGCCAAGAGTGATTTACGCGGCTGCCAGTGCTGCGCCAGCATGAATGCATGTTGTAGCCGATGCTAGCAGCGGACATGCTGTTTGCAACTATGCATCCATTTGTCATGAATTCACCAATGGGATTGGAAACTCTATCCATCTCTAAGCAGAATGGGGATTTCAACTGAGTCGGGCTGGTGAAAGACATGCATCCACGGATCTTGTCACAAACCTGCGACATTTCACTGGAGTAACTGCGGCACATGTGGACAATTGAAATCCGGAGACGCAAAATAACAGACGAGAAAACACAAGTGTTTAGCAGATCTTGAGGGTTTAGCTTGCACCCCAAAACGGAGACACATACACAGTCGCATCTCTACTTGACGTGCAAAGATGCGACATTCATCACATCCCTACTCTACGCGTACAATTCTTGGTGCCCCGGGTTTTCCTCTATGTTCTCCCGGCATTTCGCCACAGGCGCAGGATGGGTTTCTTCGTCCCGGCTCCCAGCATTTCAGAGAGACCTTGACCTTGACAAATGCTCCAAAGTGTGGAGACCAAAGGTTTGACAAACTGAAATTTGGAACAAAGCAACATGTGCCCGAAACACTACCCTGTGTTTTCGCAAGTTCTTTTCTGCATTGGTTTTTCTCAGCATCAGTTTGCTTTGGAAGATCTGCATTGACGGTGCCTGGCCAAATCGAGGATGATCCCAGTTATGACATCGACTTGGAGAAACATCCCGAGCCATGGAGCCCCAGAGGTGATCAGCTCCCCTTTCCAACGATCACTATTGAGGGATCACCTTGGGATCACTTGGGTATCCATTGGTGTTGTGAAATTTCTCAATTCAACATATTCAAAGATGGGTCCACATGGTCCACATTTAGGCCTGCATTTTGGCCAATCCACTGAGTTTGTCCGAGAATTTCTTGCCAACATCCAGTTGTTGATCCCAATTTCTCCGCCAGTAGAACTACCCTCTGATAATTTAACATTGCTATTGAAAATGGCCATAGAAATAGTGGATTTACCAATGAAAAAAAAAAGAAATTTCCATGTTGGACAAACCCATTGGACAAACCCACGAAACCCAGCTGAGTTTCGCTGAGGATGCCTGCGGAACTCTTGGTCTCGGAGATAGGGCACAGCCTCCGCTTCAAGGTGGAATGGTGGAGCGGACATCTCCGACGCCTCAAAATGGGAGGAGTGCTCGGGTATATAACCAGAACAAAATATGACAGATATGTGATATGACGGGGATATAACGTGATATAAATCTAACTGATTCTTGGGAATGATGACCGGTTGATCACGGTTACATACGGTTACAATTGATTGTTAAACCAGAAATGGGCGGCTTGTCAGCAATGGCAAGAAATCCAAAAAATGGGAAAATGAACTTGTGTTTTTAGCCTGGTTGGTGGTGTGATGTGTTTACATTTATGTTTCGGATACGTTGAAGCCGCTGAAGCTCCTTTCCCGCGCCAGGGCCATTGCGTGTTGAAGCTGGGCATGGATGAGGATGCCCTGGACCAGGCCACAGTGATTTACTAGCCACTTTGATGATCTTTGATGTATTTTGCGCACAGCAAACCCCCCAGTAAAAAAACATGTAGAAAAGATAATCTACCTTTATTTCAGGAGGATTTCATGTGTCTATCCTTTCAGGTCGAGTTATAGACACATACCCATGTGGACCATGTTTTCCCATGCTATTTTGGGATAGCCATGTCATGGCAATGTTAATGTTGCAAAAGATGTCCTCAACCATGAAACAGAACGGGGTGCCATTTTTCTGATTAAGATCATGTTATATCGGCATGCCCCCAAAACCCCATGAAGAATGTTCGTGCTTGATCCGGAAACCGGATAAACATAGACCAATTGGGGCAATTTTACCAAGCCCCAGGGGGCGACCTGAACCGAAACACAACCACAACCACGAACTGTCACGAGACATGGACGCAGCTGTGATCATCGATGGCATCCCATGTTCCAACATTCCGCGGCTTCGTTTGAAGGCCTCTGATGAAGCAGTTGATCTCAAGAGAGCTGGCAAACTCCAAACGTCTCGGGACCCGGCCACGGGTCCAGCATCAAAAATGCAGAAAGGACGAAGAAAATATGACATACAGCACCCCAGAGGTCCTGGATAATATGTTGTATAAGATTTCAGAATCTATAGGATGATATAGGATGATGATATGTGATATATCATATACATACAACCATCTAGACCTTTAAAAAAAACAAATCCAAGGCCACCTCCGCAGCTGATCGACGCGCTCTTGGGCCCAGAGGCAACCCTGGCCGGCAAATCAGAATTATATATATATACACATACGTATATATCACTTGTATATTATATATATATATGATATATTACTGATTAAATTAGCATTTTTCTTATTTTGTTGAATTCAATGGTTTGCAGAGTGGTGACTGTTGGCGTAAGACCAATCTGTTGAACATGATACAGCCATGCCGAATGCCTATATTGCCCACGACCGTAACCACAAGGGGACTTCAAACAGTTTCCCACAGAATCTCATGAAACCACAGGGTTAGACAAACCTCCTTTGCAGGATAGGCGAAGGTGTAGTACACAAGACATTGACATAACTGTAAGTCAAACTTTTGCAGGATAGGCGAAGGTGTAGTACACAAGACAGTGACATATCTTTAAGTCAAACTTTTGCAGGATAGGCGATGGTGTAGTGCACAAGACAGTGACATATCTTTAAGTCAAACTTTTGCAGGATAGGCGAAGGTGTAGTGCACAAGACATTGACATTTTAGTAAATCAAACCTCCTTTGCAGGATAGGCGAAGGTGTAGTACACAAGACATTGACATAACTGTAAGTCAAACTTTTGCAGGATAGGCGAAGGTGTAGTACACAAGACATTGACATATCTTTAAGTCAAACTTTTGCAGG